>JAOWBL010009793.1:0-41229 GCA_028564865.1 Zenarchopterus dispar | reverse complement strand
ACACACACACACACACACACACACACACACACACACACACACACACACACACACACACACACACACACATATATGTATATATATGTGTGTGTGTGTGTGTTTGTCTGTGTTTGTGTGTACATGTATATGTATGTATTTCCCTGGCTGATTTATGGTTTTAGTCAGGTGGGTAGCTGGATGTTATGTTGGGAAATAACTAAAACCTGTGCAATAATAAAAAAATGGCAACATGAAATGTAAACAAGACAAAATAAATAAATGAATAAATAAAGTGATGAGAATAACTCGTAGTTACCTACCTTTTCTCCTGGTAGGCCAGGTGGACCCTATAATGTAGGAAAAAGAGAAAAATACAGCTTTATTTATTTATTTTCAGTTTTATCACAGAAAGCATTGCAGCATCCTGTCCCATGTGTCTTTGCAGCTCCAGCACTCAAACTGAAGCCAGACTGTGTTTATACAGGCCCACTAACTTGGATTTATGTAGATAAATGAGGGCAGGTAGGTTGTCTGTGCAGCTGTGACATAATATGTTCATTGCCATGATTTCTTTTCTTTTTTCTTTTTTTTTCTTTCTATTTACTTTTTATTTAGTTAAAAATTTCTTCACTAGCTGCTCCAATCATCTATACCCTGCATGACACAACAAAAAGGATAAAATACCAAAAGTACTTTTGGTATCCATGGTTACATCACAGCTGAGGATTGAGACTGTTAGATTCTCGCTGTAGCACAGATGATTTTTACCTGCGTCCCTATGAATTCTACCATCATTCCATCTTTCCATCGAGGTCAATCAAAACTATATGAGAAGAAACTGTACGCACAGTGCTGTGTTACAAAGTTCCTTTGTCAGCGACTCACCGGGATACCTGGCTGTCCAGAGATTCCTGAACTTCCTGGGAAACCCCTCTCACCCTGGAGAAAAAGATGATAAATAAGTCAAGGCTTCTCTAATTCATGTATGATATAGTAATATTCTAGCAAACATTATTAAATGCCTCACTGAATCTAAAAAAAAAATCAATATTTTCTCATTTGTCGAGTTTTACTTTCTGAAAAATGTTGCACTGTTTACCTTTGTACCGTTACAACCTGGTATTCCTCTTGGTCCTGGGGGGCCATCCTGTCCTGGTAGACCCTGAAAGACAGGAAATGAGCATGAGGGTAACTTGTACAGGTCAGCTAGTTTAAGGAAAATTTGAATGGCTTCAGAGGGAATTCACGTTAAAAAATAGCTCACCGGAAGACCTGGCGTTCCTGGAAATCCTGGCAATCCAGGGGGGCCCTGTGGTAAGGAAAATGATTATAAAGATGTGTGATTTTAAAATTTAATTGTCAAAAGCAAAAATAAATAAATAAAAACTTGATGTAGGATATTCCCCATGACCTTAGGAATAAAAAAAAGTGACAAGAGGACATCTGCTGGCCATAAAGGGTATTGCATCAGATTACTTTTTTTTTTCTTTTTTCTTTTTTTTCAACAGATGAACAAGTAAAATTAGACTTTACATTAAACTTGAAATTGATTTTGTATTTTAATTATTTTCTTTTGATTAATCTAAATACTGAACAGCACTTGGAGTCTATTTTATGTTTTTTAAGGTTTCTACAAACCTCTGAAATGAGACATGAGACTGCTGCTCAGAAGAGGAAAGTTGAAAAAAAATTTTTTTTAAGGAAAAATGTTGTTTTACTTACTCTAATTCCTTTTGGACCAGATAGTCCTTGAGGCCCATCACTTCCCTGAAATATAAAGCAAACACAAAAATCTTAGACATTATTGACATTGGTCCAAAGCACTTTTCTCTGTTTTGTTGACTTATCCAATTGCATAGCTAAAAAAAAACTGTAGTAAGTTGTGTATCAATATTTTGTTGATGTAGTATGATTCCAGTATAAGAGTCATCCAACATGAAGATTGTTTTCTGCTCACATGAACAGTTTCTGTCGTGGTGGAACTATTCGTGTCATTGACTCAAGAAAAATACTCCAAGTGAACAAACTGAGTTTAAAGTGTAACAAGCAAAATGAACTGAAAGTACCAAAAGTTAAATACTAAATAGAGCAAAATGTTAACTTTGAGTTCTGCTTTAATATCATGTGCCAGGTTCCAGCAATCAGTAAATTATTATTCATGAGATTTATGCAATAATGATATATTTTTTAGCTTAATTCAAGATTCAAGCTTTTAGGAAATACAAAAGTCCATCACAGGTGGACTCTTTCTATAAGAGAGCCACTTTTTCAACAAATGTTGAATGTAAATTATTGTGCAAAATCCCTAAGTATCCATAGTCTTATTCTTTTATCAACTTCAATATTTTCTAGTTTCTTAAACCCAAATCTAACTGAAGTCGATTTACTGTCATTGCAAACACATGGGACAGTCTCCTTTAAAAAGAGCTAAATCTGTCCTTTGGTCTCCCACTAAACATTCACTTGTCCTTCTGTACATAATTTTACTTCAAATAGTGACCTTTTAGTTTCTTTTGTTTGTTTGCATGCTTTTCTTTCGTTTATGTGGAAATTATTTTGACATTGGATAGAACTGTGTCATCGTTCTTTTTCTTTAATTATTTTATGATATTCATATACATTATAAAATTTCCTTTGAAATGTTTTTAAACACTTTTGAAGTTTATTGGTCTTCCAATTTAGAAACTTTTTTTTTTTTAAATTTAAAAGAAAATTTTTTTTGGTTTCAACTGTAATTCCCTGAACCTTGTCAACACCTGCTACAGCCACGGTTTTCATCCTGATCGTACTTCTGCTTTGATCAAACTCCCATTTTGTGAAGATTCACTCGCACGACTTTCTTTGGCAGCTGCTTATGTTTCTGTAGAAGTGAAATCATTGATGGGCACCCGCAAAACACGCCTTTAATTACTTTATTTTTCAGGCGTGAGCTTAAATCCAGCTCCTCCTCTCCCCTCATCAAGCAAAACTGAACCCACCTTCTCTCCTCTGGGTCCGACTGGTCCTTCAGGTCCAGGGAACCCCGGGACTCCAGGCTGTCCTGGGAGACCCGGGAAGCCCCTCTCCCCCTTGATGCCACGACAGAGACACAAAACCAATCTCATTACTTGGCATTTACAATATGAAAGTGCGTCTTGCTCTTAAGCACAACTGAAACAGAAAACTTCACGTGAATGCTGAAATCATTTATTCTCCAAGGAAAATCTTTTAACACGTGTTGGTTTTTTGTAGCTTGAGAATGTGTCGAACTTGCAAAACGCAGAAAAAAGGATCAGATGTGTATAAAATGTGACTGAACCCTCAATATGTGAGGTCAAATCGCCCCTTTAATTTGATTTGAGATATTACATTTCTGAGATTTACTGAACTTTTTCCATTATGGTCGGTCTATTTTCATAAACCGAATGTCAATACACCACCCGGAATGATCTAAAAGTCTAACATCCAGACTAAATCCATGAGCAGTTTTATAAACAAGGCTCCAGATCATAAGGATCTGCACACACCTGCAAGACAGCTTCGGTGTTGCAGGTGTGTGATAAACCACCTTCACTTTTAAATGAAACGACCAATCCTACATTACAGGCTCAAGTCTTCGCTTTGATTTGTGAAGTTATATGTTAACATAGACTTTGTGTGGGAGATCAGTCCTTTTAACACACCTGCATAGTCCACACATATATGAATTCCACCATTTCAATGCCAAAACATGCCCTTTCAAAGTTCTTTGTGACAACTTGAGGTAGAGTGCTGAATCTAATGTTCCTCATTAGTAAATAGTCAGTTTAAGATAATATGCAGTGAGCAAGGTGATTTTTAAAAAAAATCACATTACAGACTTTGTGAGAACTTTTTGATTTTTTTATTATCAAAAAATGTTTGCAGATGTTTCTCAAATCACTTTAAATGAAGAAACAGACAAGCTCAAGGATACAAAAGATGCTTTTTCCAGGGTTTATTTGCTTTGCTCTTTTTACTGTGTAAGCTGCATTTTTGGGAAATGATTCAAAAATTCAAGCCTGTGTTGAAAGACCTCGCCCAGATCACTGATCAGTGAGGTCAAAAATGCTGAATTTAATTACGTAAATGAATAGATGTAAAAGTTAAAGGATGGTTTATTTTGTATCAGTTTTGATTCTGCAGCGCAGATTTGGTTTTCCGTAAATTTTATAAATATGCAACATGCTCGGGAACATGCAAGACCAGTAACCCTGAATGCAACAATGCAAGTTAACATCAAAGTCCAATAATTAGGTCATTAGAGTCCTGCAACAGCTGATCATTGCTTTGACAGGTGTGGAAATCCCAGGAGTTCGATGCAATCTCAGACGCTCTTTGAAGAAATTCCCGGAGCAGCTGAGCGTTTGTTTGCTCTGTGCTTCGAACGAGTCAGTCCGAGCTAACTTAAACAAGCTCTGTGGGGCTGGGCGACTGAGGTGACCATGACATTACTGTTGGCAAACCATCCTTCTCTCTTTTTTCTCCTCAAACTGTTTTTTTTCATAGCTTTCCTAAGCTCACAATCTTGATGGGACCCCCGTGACCCAGAAATGGATTCAACGGGTCTAGAAAATGGATGGATGGACAATCTTGATGGGTGGCCAGGTTCAGACCTGCAGTGATGTGAGACCAGAACAAACTAAGCCAAAATGCAGAAACAATGAGAGTACAAGCCATGATTCCCTCACTTTAAAAGCCGCCTGGAACAGCAATAATTCAAAGTATCTACCTCCTCTATGACTTGTTTCTGCCAGGTCAAAGTTCACAGCAGCATTTCATTAGCACTGACGTCCGCACTCTGACATTTCTTTGTCTTCTCCACTGTTGCAGACTTTCTTGAGTTTTTTGAACAATTACGGTGTTGAATGATCTAATTTCAGCCAAGCTTTGGGTGTCAGATGGATGCCCTCATATTTGACTCTAGAATATATTGATATAAAGGGGAATTTATGAATGATTTAATGACTGCAGGTTGCCCAGGTGCTGTTGTTACAACTCAAGCCCAAATCATCACCCCTCTACCATCGTGCTTGACAGTTGCTATGACATGATTGTGTTTGGTTTTTCTCAAACATTGCATTGTGCATTGTTAATTATTCAGTCCACAAATTTTTGTTCCAGGAGTCCTGTGGTTTAACTCTAATGTATTTTTTTAAATGCAATTTTAAATCGGTTCTGGTCTTTTTAGACAGAGGAGGTTTTCTTCTGGCAAGGCTCCTAAACAATCATAATTATTGAGCCTTTTTCTAACGTTAGCGCAGTGAACTTTACCGTTAAGGAACCTAACTGTGGGTTTTCCTGTGTAATGTGTAATGTTTTTATTCTTTCTTTTTATTTTTGCAGTTTTTCTAAGTTGTACATTACGAAGTCTGAAATTGAGGTGAAGTCACTGGGATGTCCACTCATGGTAGGCATGGCAACTGTGGTACATGTTTTCCACTTGTAAAGAATTATCCACACAGTGGACTGGTGGACAATAAAATAGATTGGAAAAGGCCTCATAAGCTTTCTGAGACTGATGCACAGCAACAATTGCTTCTCATCATCACTGCTGATGTCTTTCCTCAATGACATTGTGTTGTTTAGCATTTTGCTGGAACATTCAGATAAGTATTATTTGAATGTTACAACAAAATGCTAAAACAGCTTGCTGGTGATCAGCCAAGTGGATTTGATTATCAGCACTTGGCCGCTACTTTAAAAATCATCAAGGATGCAGTCAGAAGGTTACTTAGTTTTCACACATTGCTTCTTTATTTTGACTTATCTGTTGTTTAATAAATAATGACAAGTGCAATGTCTCATCCAGTGTTTTTTTTCCTCTAAGGCTGTAGTTACTTAATTTTAAGACTTGGTCAGAATCAGATCCTTTTTTAAAATTATGTTCTGATACATAAAAACCTAGACTAGAGAGAGCCTTAGTCTTGTTTTGTGTCAAAAGAGCCTTTTCTGCAAGAAATTCCTACATGTACGGCTTCTACCTGGAGTGTCTTTGGACATTCATGTGGACACGGAGCAACATTTGAGTAACAGTTTGCAGGGAACTGATCCTGGATCCTTAGCTTTGGGACAGCTCAGGGCATTCCCCACTGATCTGATCCTGAAAGACGGCCTTTAGGTTTATCCTTCTCGTCTCAAAACTACAACTGAGCGTCTTAATTCATGAGAAAGCACCGGCTGTTTCTTTGCTGCTTTGAAAGAGCATTTGAAAAATGTGACATGAAAAGTAAAAGATGTCAAGTGGTCTTTAAAACAGATTTTTGCAGAGTGGGAGCGCATGGGAACGATATCATCCGCTGATTCCGAATACTTCCAGATGTCTGACTGCCACTGAGTGTCACGTGTTTTCCAATATTATACAAGGACTTGTTTTTGACACTGACATGCATGGAAATGTTCGAGATCTCCAGGCATAAAGAAGTTATTGTGTAAATGATCAAAACTGCACTACAACGTTTTGCAAATGTTAACCACCATAAGTGATAAGTGATTGTCTTGAATGAGTTGTTTCAGTTGAGCAAGAAGTCCTGTTGTCTCCACACTGGAAATTGCATGTCATGGATTCGTGAGAAGGTTTTCCTACCTTGGCTCCTTTAACTCCACTGCAGTCACATTTGGATCCTACACATCCATGGCAAGCCTGACGAAGAACAAGAGAAACAGAGATGAGTTCAGCAAAAAAAAAAAAAAAAAAATTGATCAAAACACAGAAAATGTGATGACACATAAAAGCAAAACAGACACTACTATGACTAAATATAAATATAGCTGGTGGTCCTACTGATGAATATAAATTGTGGAAAATGTGTAAAACATATAACAATATTTTAATTTTCAGCTTAGTGAGCTCCTGCAGCCTCCTGAAAAGATAGGTCATCCTGAATTTAGTGTTTGAATTGACTTGCAACTCCAATCGCACCACTAGAGGGCACTCTAGCATCACACTGCTGCACCTTTACTGCCAAGTCCACAGGTGGCATTTCTTCACACTGACAAGAAGTCAGTGGATTCTCCAGTGTGTTTGTTTGATAACCAGAGGAGGAGCCCAAGGTCAAAGTGGTTCAAGCAGCGGCAAACAGATTAATCTTCAACTCTTCTCACCAAAAATGATCGTTGGAAATGTTCCTCCTGTGGTGAGCCGAGGGAGGAAAGCCAAGAAGGGAGGGAGGTTGTGGGAGTGCCAAGCTGCTGATTAACTTTTCCCATGCTCTGCTGACACAGTGAATGCCAGATGGGCATCCATTGCACGGATGCCAGGCAGTCAGGTTGGAAGAAAGACAGAGCTGACAAGTCTGTGTGTCTACAGGTCCTAAACATGTCCATATTTGTGTTGACAGATTTTGATTGATACTCTGGAGTGAGCTGATGCTTAGCACGAATTAATCAATAAAAAAATCAATAAATCAATATTTTATACAGCTTATTTATATAATGTATAGGTTTGAATAATTATAATACCTGTATTCAAATAATCAAACATCACAGAAACACTTATTACTTGCAAAAACACATCTGTATTTTCCAGATATAATTAATTACTGCCATTAAAGTGAAACAAAAGCACTTTTGCAATTATTATCTATGTGACTTCCCCTACTGCTGTGGAGGTCGAGCTTCATTTGCAACACTGTTTAAATCACTCTCTTGCTGTTGAAAGAGACAACTTGACATCCCTGAGTTACTTTAGTTTGTTATGGCTGATAGCGTACTGCAAAAACAGCCCCTGCATTTGCCACCTAATGTTGAGTTTTATACATTCAAATCCAGCTGTAATGTAAACGAGGGCTCATCCGAGAGGTTTATAAGACTAAGAAAAAAAAAAAAGTAAAATAGTTAAAGTTAAGATCCAGGGGATGCAATGTCAAGAAAATCATGGGGATCTTCTATCAACACCACTCAGATGAACTAACGGGTAGATTAATCCATTAATTGATGAACACACTAATGAATGCATGTGTTTTAAAGTTATTCTATGTAATAACACCACTTCTGACCACACAAGGGAAAGTTATCATGAGAAAGTTCATGTGTGAGTCCCTGGTGTAAGACACAATTAGTGCAGCTCTAGAAGGACAAAAGGTATTATAAGACCATCATTCGTTAGCACAGTGGCTTAGCGCCCATATGCCCCCATGTGGTCAGAAGTCGTATTGCTACCCACATAGCGTGCCTTTACAGAATATGCGGGGGGGTTTTTTGAAAGCAAAAGAGAAGGTTTGCCCTTAATAAAGAAATCTTTTATCAGATGTTTTTTCCTATTTATTTACACTGATAATTGAAGGCTAACAACCAGTCAGACACAACATAAGAACATCAAACAGTATAACTTTTAGCAATTCTTTAAAATGCTTTATAGTACAAACAACATTCACACAGTCACACACGATCTCTTTATGCTTAGAAAGAAAAAAGAACACAGTCAGGGTCATTCTGATGAGTCACACATAGATGGTATAACAGTGAATGTTGTAGGATTTATTACCCTGACACCCCATAATAACCCAGTAAAACACCAACTGCTCATACCTGTACCAAATGATTTTGTGCAGTGTAAATCCTCCAACAAGCTTGTTTCTGACTGTACTTTGTTTTTCCATGTGCTTCCGTCGCATGCCTGTCAGCGCTTTCGTGCTCTTGTATTAAGTTGCAGTGCACGCATGTATTAAGATTTCAGCACGTTGTTGGTAAAAGATCAGGTTCCCTTCAGTTCTCCCTGCACTTTCACTTACAACACTTCCCGTGTCACATCTAAGAGGCTCTGCTTTAGAGTTCAAAATCTAACGTAGTCTATGAAAACAGTTCTCCACAAATAATATCATGATGTTAGAAGTAAAATCAACAAAAAATGCTTTAATTCTTTATATATTGTTCACTTTTAATTCGGTTCTTACAGCTTGACTCCACTGATTCATTTACTAACACATTTAGTGAAGACTTAGAGAATCCATTTATGTTTTCGCTTGCTGGTTTAATTATTAAGCAGTTAAGAAGATGTTACTATGTGACTTTTGAACTTCTCTGGCATTTTGCAGAATGGACAACTCAAATAACCAGAAAGAAACTGACAACTTTATGAACAATTAAAAAAAAAAGCCAAAGGCTTCTTTTAATTTTCTATTACTCATCATTTAAACCATTATTTCTAGTTGCTGATGGTCAGTATCATGTTTTATTGCACATATATATAGGCAGACAGTGACTGTGCATGTGCGTACAGGGTATGCATGCACGGGATGCCTCTGAAGTTATAAACCAGGTGTTAGCCACAGCCTGGCAGGGTTAAACTCCTCTTCATTAATGCAAGCAGCAGATTATCTGTCCCTATGTGCAAGTCATTGGCAAAATAATTATTTGCAAAGTTAAGATTTCAGTTCCCATGTTAGATTTGAAAATGTTGTAGTCAAGAGTTCTGGATAGTTTACCTTAGCAGTGAACACAAAACTAGTTATCTGTAGAACAGAAGTGCTTCTAGCAGATGCTCACATGCCTGGATGGATTGCACTTGGTTACTCAAGTGTGTGTGTGTGTGTGTGTGTGTGTGTGTGTGTGTGTGTGTGTGTGTGTGTGTGTGTGTATGTGGAGAGGTGTTTTTACAAGCCTTGGATCTCCAAATTAGTCTCTGGTCTGCTTCAGCTCAATGCAGTCTGCGCTCCCACGCCCAAGCCTGCAGCTTGCACTCTTTTCACCTCTGTCTTCCTCTTTGTCTACATCCATGTGTTTCCCCGTCATCTGTTTTCTTCACTATTATTTAACCTGAGCAGAAGTACTTGACAAAGCATGCTTGTTCTTAAAAAACTTAAACATTCATGAATGCTCTTTAACAATCTCGAGCCCGGAGAGCTTCACATAGGCTACAGAAAATCAGTTAAAACCAGGAAAATAACTGAAATCAAATTTCACATCTGTTTAAAGGCTAGAGAAATTCAAATGACACCATGACTTTGAACTTGATGAACACAAAGGTAAATAAGTACATTTCTAACTACAAAGCATTGTCACTTGCTTGTATCAGAGGTACATCTGTCAGCAGGTCAAATTATTAATTTACCACAAGTCATTAACTTTTGAATATTTGTGAATAAAAACAATTTAAAAGCACTGCAGTGTGTAAAAAAATGCAGTCAACAGCATCATTGTAGTTGAGTTTTCTCTTAATTTTGGAATACAAAGCCTATACAGAAAAGCCTGAAACCTGCATTCTCTGTACTGGCCAGCAGGGGGAGACTCGTGGTTGGAAAACGAACAGTTTCCACCACTTTCAAGTATTTTCTTCAGTTACAGTGAAATATTTATTCAGAATCCCCTCTTTTAAATCTAAATTATGCATTTTAGAGTTAAAATTGCTTCAGGGTGTGGTTAGATAAAACATCCCTGAAATGCTTCATTTGAGAGATGCTCAGCTAGGTAAACCCACTGACAGTGGATTTTATACTGCCCTAATGACACCGTCTGTAATCCTCAGTGGCTGCTGCCAGCAATTGCAATAAAAATGCCCTCATTGCACAAAAACATTCTAAGGTTTTATACTCAATATATAACATTTTACTGGAACTCAGAATAATATTCAATTCTAATGACTTTAACACAAAGTGAAAACTACGGGGTGAGTCGGACAGAGCGACAGGACCTCTGGAAAAATGCTGATGCATACATGTGTTCAGCACGACAATAGAGGAGCAAACCTGAAAGAGGTTTTAATTTCGTTTTATTCTATTATAATTTTTTTGTTGTACAAAGGAAGGTGTTTTGTAGTTTGCCATCATTAAATCCAGTATTCAATTTCTATATTATAACTGTGATTGCTAAGAACCTGAGGGGTTCAAAATAAATATTTAACTAAGATGAAATCTGTTTAATTTTAAAAAGAAAAAGCCTGTACATATGTTGAATATTTCTCTGTCTCTTCTGTATGCTGTCTTCTACCTCTTGCCAGCCTCTCATTTACCCGACAACACTGACAGGGCATGTAATCCACTTAGAGAGGTCAGTGGACTGCAGATATGTGCTTTACTCTCTCTAACTCTCTTTTTTTTTACCATCAGGTCAAACTAAACACTCAGACCAGAGGTGAGTTAAATCTGCCGTGATTATGCAATGCGCAAAAAGCAAAGAGCAAAATGCAGTGATCACATTCGCCATTCAATGTACGGACACCCTGCTCCTACAAAATGTGGTAATTTAATTGGTTGTTTGAAAACGGATCAATAGATTAAACGAAACGTGATCATATAAGCGGTGATAATTAAGAATAAACCATTAATCCACCCAGTTTCTATACCCAGTTGTCCTGTCCATGGTTGCGGGAGCCCACGTGTCCTTAGACAAAAGATGGGTTATACCCAGCACAGATGACGTAGATTATCAAATTTTAACATTTTGATTATCACCAAAACCTGTTTATCATATAAGAAGGATACCCATAGTTCATACAAAAAAAGTACATTCATATAATTGGTGGTGATAGTGTTTGTAACTATTAACTGTTTGATGAGAGTAGATTATAAATTAGTCTAGATTTACGCCATGTGGCAGTGACATCATGGTCTTGAGTGTCAAAGACGTCGCAACCCCCCCCCACCCAAAAAAAAAAAGATTACTGCATTTAAAGGAAGGTATGTATAATGTGCCATAGAGGTCAACCAGGTGAGGCTGGGTGAGGTGATGAGAGGAAGGAGGAGGAGGAGGGTGAGCGGAAGGCATGTACCTGAGGATTAGACTGCTGAGACAGGAATTCCCCCACTCATCAAAGACTGATAATTAGACACGTATAGGCACTGCCCTAACATGGCCACACACGTGCACCCATACAAACAGGCACATGCGAAATGCACTCACGCCGCGCAGAAACAAACACGGCCATAAACAGAACCCACAGACGAAGCTTTTGAACATCTGTGATGCAAACACGCAGCTCGTAAAAGCCCCGATGCGACGGCAGCGCCACCGCTCACAGAACACCTTCTACTTTACAAGACCGTCAACAGGTTTGAGATGTGAGGTAAGTCTTTCCACTGTCTTTTTTCACTGTTTGCTTTTCTGTTGTCGTCTTGGGGTGGTTATTATTTGTTGCACGGCAACCAGAAATAAACAGGAACGGGGATCCCTGCAAAAAATCGGAAAAATGATTATTCCAAAGTATGGAGGATGATGGAGAAGAGGAGCTGTGATCTGTCTGGCCTCTATCCTCACAGAAAATGCAAAATTGCTGGATAAGGGATAAAGGATGAGCTTAGTCAGGAATTTAACAGGAGTGTTCTGATTTGTTCACAAAGGCATGCCTCTGAAATTACTCAACATCCCATCTGTATCCCATCAATCTAGACATTACTCCAGATCCTATTATTAGTGTCAACTGCTTCAGACATGTTGAGCCAAAACGAATAAATCAAGAATGAAGTGACTGGGTTCCCAACGTTACCGGCAACTGATGGAGCCGCTCGAACACTGCAGAGGCTCTTCAGTTTAATACACATTAAAGACAAGGTTTTATCAAACCACTGGCTGGCAGGAGATTCAGCACCAAATGATGCTAAAAAAAACAAACAATACAAAAAAAAAAAAAAACAAACCTGCAAGTTGTATCTCAGGGCCCTTCACATCTCTCAGTAAATTCCCTAATGTAACAGAAGTGACTTCCCAGACACAAAAATCAGAGCTTGTTCTGTTGTTTTGTGCATTTCAGTCCCGTCCAGTTGCTGTTATAACACAATTAAACGATTGGGACAAACCCTGGATTTCAGCTTCTTATCAGTTTTATTAGATGTTATCAACACTTCCACTTTTGGAAGCAGCGGCTGCTGTGTGTTTATTTCGTCTTCACTTTTGTCTTTTGACTGATGCTTAACGGGAATGAGGTTTTACTAAACAATTTGTTAGAATGAGCGCAGTTCCTTCCCGGATCCGTATCTTTGCAAATATAACATTATACTGTGTAGCAGGAAAGGAAAAGGAACCTAGATACACAGAAAACAGTTTCAACTGCCCAGAAAACCTTGTGTGTATACTTGTGTGTCCTAGTCCATGAGTCCAAGCCTCCTGCATGTCAAACTGTACATGTGTTTATCCTGTCATGGAGAAGTAACTTCCAGGATCTCAGCCACTGCTGCAAACCGTCAATCCCTTTCATCGCCGCTGGACTCTGACTACTTCAATGCGCTGGCGCCCGGTGAGGGGCAACCAAACCAAATGTTTTCACTTAGACAGAAACCCACCATGTGTGTTTTGACTTCAGACTCTATGGAAGAGGAAGAACCCCCCCAACCGACGAGCCAAAGGTCTCTCGCCCATTTAGAGGTGCACACATGCATGCAGTAGTGCTACGGTAAAGGAATTCCATTGATATTCCCAGGAATTTGTCTTTTTCTTTCTTCTTTTTTTCCCTCACAGTCACTTTCATTCTTCGCTTTTCTTTTCATTTGACCAAATGAGTGTTGACACCAGAGACGTCCTGCGGAGACACGGCTGCAGGAGAGCTGACCACCAACTCCGCAGGACCTATCGCACGCACGACACAAGTTTTACACAGGCTCCAAAGTGGTCGTAACATTTGTAATATTTGATTCAGGAAAGTTGATTGTTGAAGAAAAGTTACACATTTCACGCTTTTATGATGACAACATGACAAACACGCTCCAGTTGGAGTTTATAAAAATAACTTGATCTGATGCTGCTGAAAGTCACTAAGATTTAAAATGTTTATCAAAAAGTATTTACAACTTAACATTTGGGGAAAAAAAACAAAAATACTAACCACATGGTCATTTTTCTCAAGAGTCAGCTTGAACACATCAGTGTGCAATTGGATTTTGGATTTTTTAATAAATCATTCTCACTTAATCCATCATATGGATCAGCATGGAGTCGCCCAGGGTTGTGTGCTTAGCCCCCTACTCTATGTACTTTTTACCCATAACTGTACTGCCTCCCACCTCTGAAATTGTATTAAGTCTCCCAATAATACAACGGTACTAGGTCTCCTTGCTGACAGCAACAAGGCTGCGTTCGGGGAGGAGGCTGGAAAACTTGTAGAATGGTGAAAGGAGCACAAAAAAGACAACAACAAAAAAAGAACTGTGGACTTTTATAGATCTGAACAGGTCATCCATGCTATACTTTATATCAAAAGTGAGGTGGTAGAGAGAGTGAACAACTTTAAGATCCTGGGAGTAGCAGTAGCAGGTGATCTGGCCTGAGATACTACTTCTACTACCTGAGGAAATTAACCCTGGAGAACCCAACAACCCTTTTTTTTTTTTACATTAACTATCAGCAAAAAATGGTGGTCAGATTTGACCCTGTGGGTTCTCCAGGGCCTTCCTCAAAAGCTCCCAGTGAACTTTGATCTTTGATCCTTGTGCAGTAGAGACTATGCTGATGTTTGGACTTTCCAGCTTTCCAGCTACACTAAGGTGCTACAGAGGGCAATGAAATCAGCAGGGAGAATTATGGGGACCACATGTGCCCCAGAGATCTCCTCTGTCTACAACAGCCACTGTCTGTCTAGAATGCACAACATCCTGCATGACTCTGCGCACCCTGCACATCAACCAGTCCGTCCGCTGCCCTCAGAGAGTAGGTATAGATCCATCCGGGCCAGAACTAGAAGACTGAGGAACAGAATGCACCCCCAGGCAGTGAGGCTGCTTTATGAACATTTTACCCCCTCTCTTGCCTCCAGCAAATCCCCCCTACACCTCTTTCACACAATTACAATAACTGTGAACTGTGGGCTTTGTGATGCAGCAGCACTCATACCATATTGTGCTAACCTTCATAACTCCAACAATAAAGTACTGAATTGAATTAAATTAAACTGACAGCTCTTGGCATGATTTAATGGTTCTTGTAGCTACAGTCAGTATCTGAATAAAAAAAAGGGGTTAAGATAAACAGCACAGGTTTAACAGATCTGAAACATAGTGTGGAGCTCGACCAGGCAAAGCCCTGAAATTTAACACCACAACTTTAGACTGAATTTTAAAATAATTGTTACAATGGCGAGGAGGAGAGAGATTCAAGGAAGCTCTTCTGTTAGCTACAGTTAAGGAGCATCGCTGCAGTGCTCTCTATAATCTTGTGATGATTAAAGACTTCTTTTTTCAACACCAATATGATGTGCATTACGATAATCTTGATGAAAAGAAATTAAAGAACTCCAGTATTGCTAATTTCCTCCAAAAGTGGTTTCAAACATTTAGAATGTCTAAAGACAAATTCAGAAGCTAAAATATTTATTTAGCTGCATTAACAAGTGAAAAAGCTACTTCGATAAAGAAATCTTGCTTAATTTGGTGGATCTTTTTGTTATTCACCTTTTTTAAAATATAATATCTAAGTTTCAGAATGAAGATGGAATTGAAAAGTTGAGGGGAAAAAGTGCCCTCCAATGGACAAATTGTGCATCTACTTTTCTCTGTCTGCACAAGCTGCATATCTGCATATCCATGAAGAGCATCAGCAGCAGACCCACATTGGTCAAAGTGACCTCACTACAGAACTGGGATATTTGAAGCTGCCTGCAGAGACCACTGAGACAAAAACACACACACCACTTCACCCCTTCTGCTCAAATACATCTGTAAAAACACACCTCTCCCTCTGCGGCAGTCTTTCATCTCTTATTGCATCTTCCTTCAAGTCCCAGTTTTAAACAAAACCTGCAACTATGGATGTAATGTTGCTGAACCAAATACACAGAACAGATGCAGATGGGGTCTCCAGCACCCTGGACTTGCTGGAAACTGAGCAGAACGTCAAGTGAGATATCTTTTATAGCGCACAGACGACAGCATTTAATTCTTTCTCACAAAAACACGTTTTACTTGGAGTGTTTGGGATTTTCTCAACGCATGTTTCTCGAGTTTGGGTTTTTATCTGAAAGGGCTCACAGATGGGGAGCCAAACGCCGGCCTCTCCTCCTCCACACGCACGTGGGAACGGATCTGGGTCTCACTCATCTCCCTAGGTGGGGTTTTTTAACACAACAGGATCAGACAAACGAATGCATAAGTGGTAAGAAGTGAATCAGATTGCTGACAGTGGCTGTAAACGTGTTTTAGGAAGAAGTACGGAAAAGACACAAATTGTTCAAGGTCGGGGGGAAGTAACTATACGACTGCACGGCTGCTTCCAATCAAATCCCAACTTTTGGACATGAATAGAGAAAAGCCGAGCCTTGCACATCGTTTGCCTTTAAAAACAATGTTAAACACAGCAGCGGAGTTTCAACAGATGTGTTCGAGAACCTTGTTAGAGAAGAAGAGATAAGACATTGTTGTATTCAGTGGTTTCAGTTTTGGAAACAGGAGCAGGACAAAACATGGAAAAATCAAGAGTATGAACTATTTGTCTTAGGAAAATGACCTTGAAAGTGTTCAAACAAGACTTCTACGCACAGCTGCAGTTGTCAAGAGCATTAAAACTGTTATAACACGGGGCCAGTTCCAAAATGAAGCCAAAAAATGAAACAAAAACACCCTATCAGTGATAGCTGTTTAAACGAGGTGGAGGGAACACTCAAAGTTCCCCTCACCCCTTCTTGTCTGCGTGGTGCGCATCTTTTGAAACTACTGTTAAAGCTTTATGCATCCATCTTCTAAGGTTTAGCAGATGCAGCAAGATGAGACACTGGGTGGAGTTGCAGAGGCGGAAGCTAGATTATTCTATTCTGATCTCGGTCTGTGATGTCACAGTACCCGGCATACATGGCAGGTTATAGTATTTTGGACAAGTTCTTATGATTTTACCTTTACATACAACCACAATCAATCTGGAATAAATGTGATCAAATTATCGAACTTTAGCTTTAGTTTGAGCCAGTTTCACAAAACATAGCATTTATACATTAAGGAATTACAGCTATTTCAAGTAAATTATCAACATTTTTAGGGGCTCAAACATATTTGGACAAAGAGACATCTTTGTAACTATAATCATTTTTAGTACTTTGAAGAAAATCCTTTGCAGTCAGGTCTGGAACCCATGGACATCTCAAAGTTTCCTCTCTGGAGATGCTCTGTGAGGACTTCAGTGGAGCCACCTTCGCTTATTGCTTGTCTGTGGATCTTTCTAGCTTAAGTTTTGATTGTTGGGTTGACATCAGGAGACTGACTTGACAACTGAGGATTATCACATTTCTTTGCCTTCAAAAACTCAGAAGTTGCTTTTGAAGTATGTTTAGGGTAATTATCCATCTTCACTTTGCAGCTCTGTCCTGTCAGTTTTGTAGCATTTGGCTGAACGTGAGTAGAGGGTGGACTTAAACACATCAGAATTTAGCTTGCTACGTCTGTCAGAAGTTACATCATCAATAAACATCACTGAGGGCACCCTACAGAGGAAACTCATTTCTGACGCTTGTATCTGTGATCTCGTTCTTTCTGTCACTAACCACAGCTCGTGACCATAGGTGAGGGTAGGAACGTAGACCGACCCGTAAAATGAGAGCATCTGATCACTGCGGGCACTGTACCGATCAATCTCCCACTCCATTCTTCCCTTACTTATGAACAAGTCCCTGCGATACTTGAACTGTTCCACTTGGGGCAGGATCTGATCCACGACCTGGAGAGGGCACTCCACCCTGTACTGACTGAGGACCATGGACTAAGGAGACACTTTATGTGTTTTATTATATTATTATGATTTAATGAAACCCAATGAATAGTAACAAATTGTGTCTTTATGACAGACTGAACGTAACACTGTTTGTTATCTATAGAGTTTAGATACTTTTCAAGCTTTAGGTAACTAAAAAAGGAAAAAAAAAACTATTCCACTAATCATGGTCAGGTCCAATGACTGGGCTAAAGAAAGGAATGAAAGATCAGTCAGTGTCCAAAGGAAACTTGAAAAACCTTTAAAAGATAAGAAATTCTGGCTCACTGGGGTCATTTTTATTAAATTCCCAGACAGGTTTTTCACAAACTAATAAAAATCTTTCTGTTTTCATTCATGCCCTGCAGTCCTGAAATGTTCTGCAAATGTTTGCGAGGGATGGCATGTAAATCACAAAGGCACGCAGCAAACTTGCTGGAGAGATTTTCTGTTCAGCCTACTTGTAAAACGTCCAGAAGGTCAGGGGGTTAGAGAGCGTTTGAAGGTAGCAGTTCAGCCTCTGAAGCATTTACTACAAGTGTGCTAGTGAGGGCACAGGTGCTGCATTTAAACTAGTAAAGCATTTTAAATAAACTTCATGGTAAGACATTTCTAAATGACCTCAGGTGATCATCTAATCCTGAACAGAGTTAGGTAAATACACCCTTAGATGAGTCACATATAAGACAGCGTCATGTGTGCAACCCTAACCACAAAGTGCTCCTTCAGAAACATAAGAAGGTGCCTACATGGTTTTTGTGGATACATTTTTTATGGTGTTCATTTGTTCTTGGTCAAGTTTGTATGACTTCAGAATTCTTTCAAGACTGGAGTGATCAAATTGATCAATAAAGATTAAAAAAAGTTAACTCATCCTTTGACACATGATCTCGAGAGTACATTACAATCAAATGAACTATAAACATGATCACCTTGGATAATCGGCGTTTACGAGGTTACATCAGCTTAGTCTTCCCTCTACAGGTGGAGCAAATCTAATGGACAGAAAATACATACATATACAGAATTTATTCTTTATCTTAACACAAATCTTTTCTTTTTAGTAAAACCTTCCCTTTTAGGATCTTGAAAGAAGATGGGAGTCACTCCCCTGGAGGGGCTTAATAGCCCACCCTGGCCCTGCCCGACCAAACCCAGCCCCACCTTTTGGAGCATAGGTTCCAACATGCCCTGCCTTCTTTCCTCGGTGCTCCACATACATCATCACTTGGCATGGTGTGTTGTAGCTACGGGCAACAAGAAATTAGAGAGGGGAGCGGCACCTTGCCAGGTGAATACCTGGATATGTGTAGCCTGGGGACAGACTGAGAGGAGGAGGGCTGGAGCAGTAGGCGGAGAGGAGGAACGGCTGACAAAAGTGGAAGGTTTACCAAGAAACCTGGAAGCAGAGTGCAGCGAGGAAAGGAAGGAATTTTTAGCACCTTTGAATACACTTCAAATTCGTGTATATGGCATGAAGTCTGTGGAAGTTGGTCAGTTGGGAAGATTTAGTTTTCACAGGACCATTTAACTGCAAATAAGTTCTCCCGAAGTAGAACGCCATTTTACAGCCGACATAATCTGACATAATCACAAGAAAATACATTACCCTATTTACATTTCAACAGATCACACGCTGCTGCAAAAATGCTACGATGTTGAGGCCTCCGAGTTCAAGCCGGCAGCCAAATCTTCAGTGCTTCCATTAAGCAAACATGGAAAACTGCATGCTGGAGGTGTATGGTGGATTAGCTGGAGCCTAGCCTTAATATTTAGCCAGGAGCCTCTGCTGTAGACAAAACAAGGCAGCACAGCTTGTCCTGATATGCTTATCTGTGAGACTGTGTGATGGAGACAAGAGAAACACATGACTGATGCTGTGGAAGTACAGCTGAGAAGACTTTGTGTTTACATGCACTCGCTCACCAGCCTCACACTGTGTGTGGAGTACATTTAGATGTAAATGTGCTTTAGTTTGTGGCTTTTTAAAGTGTTGTAGGAATTTCAGTTATCTTTGGATCCTAAACCCAGTTATACTTTTTACATGTTTACACATACTATCTTTAAAAAAATGGATGACACTTTTGTTTTTGAATATAAAAGAACAAATATGATTCTACCAGCCTAACTGCAGTCTCACATCCTCACCACACGGGGGCAGTATGATTGGTTGAGAACATGTAAGTACACCAAGAGAACATTTTTACATTATAAAGACAGGTGAGGGTGAGAGATCCAGAATTAACTGGTAACTATTAAATTATTATACATTCTTAAATAGCCTGTTTATGAAGGAGAAAGGGATTTTATTGAGGATGAGAAAGAACCTGAAACTGCAGCTATAAGCTGACATGTTCATCACTGTGTCCTACAGATAGAATCACACACAGCCAACATGCTTGCAAACTTTGCTGAAAACACTTGAAGTGGAAACTAAAGAGTACAAAAAAGCATAAAACATGAGCTACGTGCTGCTTGTGATTTAGTTTGATTAATAAAAAGAGTTGCTGGCGGTGTTCAGCAGCAGTCTGAGGTAGGTCCTCCAAACTCGACAAGCTCTCTCTTGCTTCCCCAGACTCAAGTGTCTGATCTGATCTTAGAAAAAGACATGTCAGAGCAGGTTTGTAGTCTGCCAGCTTTTCTCCTGCTGCATATCCCCCCTGAAACAGCTCCTGGTGGTAGTGAGTGCAGCAGCTGGAGTGTCAGGGTGTCCCAGCCTGTCAGAGCTCATTGTCTGCCTGCTGGTTTGACATTTAAAAGGAGAATAAGTGAAATGTCTAAAGAGGAAAATGCATGAAAAAGCACGAGTGTTTGTCATAAACAATGTTGCTTAAAGTCTTGCTTCAGTGTGAGAATCCACTTATTTGGTAGCTTAATGAGAAATTTCTGAATCTTTAAATAAGCATTTAAACCTATTGTTTGCATGTTAAATTAGAAAAGTGCATTTATAAGGTTGGTCTTTGAGTATTTCAACCAGTTAATGAAACAGTGTTTCCTGGACACAGACTTGGAAATGGACCCTTAAGTATGATGACAACTTGATATTTAGTACATCTCCCTTTGGCTGAGTTCATGTGTTTTTGTTCCTTTTACATCTGTTGTGGACATTTTGCATCCTTCTTCTTTCTCCCCATCTCTGATTTTTTAATCTATTTTTTTTTACCAGTTTATTAATTCTATACTAAACACTATTCTTATCATAACTTAAAACACGGCTGCTTTGTCTTTTACACATTCAGTAATTTTTCTCCACACGAATCAACTCCTCAGTAAATACCCCATGATGTTTTTTTTTGTTTTGTTTTTTTTTTTTTACTGCAAAACTTTGCAGCTTTGTCGCTCTTGTTTTACGGTTTCCTGAATTTTGAGCCTTTAACCCTTTTTGCACGAATGAAAATGGAATTTAAAAAACATCACGTCCTTCGCTGTCAATGTGTTTTCCTTCCTCTCCTGCTTTCTTCCAGTTTTGAACTTGCATTAATCTCCCATTTCTCACTCGTGTCAGTCACCCTCTCCTCTCTTTCTGCGCTGTCACGGATGTGACAGATGTCTGGTATCTTCCGCTGTTTTGACTGGCGGGAGCCTGTTTGTCCAGAGGAGACGAGGAATGCCATGCACCCAGTGTTGACACACAGAAGAAACACAGTCTTCACACTGAATTGTACTATGTTGGCAGGAAAAAATGGAAAACGGCCATCTCTTACATGCAAACACACACAGCTGTGCATGAAAACACATCTGAAGAATCAGAAATAAAAGCTAAAGATAACATTTTAACGCCCATGTTTTCCTTTTGTGTCGATGGGAATACTTTAAATTCCCTATTATGTGATGAGTAAAGATCTTGTGTAACGGCCTGCAGAGTCAGTAAATGTACAGCCAAGTCAACATTTGGCACATGTGATGTTTTGGAGAGGCATCTACTTCCTGCAACTATCATAAAAACACCAGATGAGGGAATATCTGTTTAAATAATGATGCTCACAAGCCTGTTAACAAAGTTTTACAAACATCTTTAAATAGCTGTTTCAAATCTAGAGACAAATGGCCGAGTAAATGCATAAAGAAGTGCAGGATCAGATGACTTTATTTCCTCATCCCACTGCTGTGTAACACAGCGATGTGAAAAGTGCTCAGTCACACACACACGTAGACATACACCAACATGCTGAACATTATCCCCGGACTCTGCGCTCAAGGCTTAGCTGCATACCAGCCGGCACACTGACCAGAGATTAACCGAGACCAGGCTCCACCTGTGTGGAGGGAACACACACATACGTTCGCACTCTTGCCTTTGCAAAGATCCTCAACCGCCGCAGGTCCCGTCCCACAAATACGTATTACAACTAAAACCTAATCGCAGACTAAACCTGAGTCCAACCTAAGCTGTCACGCAGCCCTTTGAAGGTTGTCCTCAAGTGTGGACTGAACTCATGCCGGTCCCAAGAAAGACAGGTAAACACACACTCAAACACAGCGGCGTGCAGCTTAGTGTACAGTACAAACAGTATTTGCCAGTTTTGTCGGTATAGTTACTAGGACTTGACGGGAATCGGATGTGACGTGCACGGGGAGGCACATGGAGGACAGGGGAATGAAAGTTGAAAAAAAGTGAGAAACAGACTGGAAAGAAGGTCAAAAATTAAAATGAACTAAAAAAGTGAAAGAAATATAACTTCCAAAATGTGATATTATACTCTGCAGCAAACATAGACAAACAGCACAAAAGTGCATTTATAGTGAAGGATGTGTTTACTGCAGATGTATCTATAACGTATTTCTTTGAATTCAGCCCGGACACCTGCAGACCCTCAAAAACACAATAAAATCTGATCTTGGTTGATACATCCATTTCCTTAGTTGCTTAACAGCACTAATTCCTGATTCTAGCATCTTTCAGCTCAGTGTTTTGGCTTTGCAACCTGGAAGTTGAAAGTTTTACATTTCTTTATTCTCAAAAACGTGACTATACTTGAATAATAATGTTAGCTTGGTCGATGTGCAAATATTCTAGCTCGGGGAAGTTTAACATAACTGTGTTGACTACACAGCTTTTTCTGCTGCCCCCAGGTGGTATAAAATTTGTTATTACAGCTCTTTGTGGAAACATGCACCCAACCATACGCCATCCTAAATGGAGACAGAGCTACATGGAATCATACAAAGTCCGCCAATTCCTCCTGAGGCAAGTAGTCCTAATTCTCACAATCACGGGACCGCTGCTCGGAGTGAAATAAAGACTGGATTAGTGAGTGGGTTCTGCAGCGCAGGGACTTAAAAGCTGATGTGATAATCACCCATCAGAGGTTTGGAGAGGAAAAACACTGTTCTTCAACGTCATTGTCGGGGAAGCCCTGATTCCTCTTCACAAGTGTAATGAAAGAAACAGGTGCTCAGGTGAACGAGTGGGGGTAAACAACACTGCACTGGAAACTGTGACGGAGAGGAAAACAGAAGAAAGAAGAGAGAACCAGACGTCTGCCCACGACATCTCTTTAGGTGCATTCAAGGCAAGGAAGTCAAAACAACTTTCTACTTCCCTGATGCAAGATAAGTTTATTCATTTGGTTTAAAGCAGCCATGGTCTGTGTACCATCAGTCTCTTGGGTAAATTGGGGGCTGCTGCAGCAGTTCATGTGAAACACAAAGATGAGTGGCATAGACAGGGGGAGGACAATTTTTTTCTTTGTTGTTATCTAAAAGTTATGTCTTACTTAACTAGCTGACGGGTCGTCCGCTGTTAGTATGGTTAACCAAGGATCCAGATTTTGAATGCTTTTCTTTTTTTGTTTTCTTTTTTGCAATGCTGATGCTGTTGTGAGTCTGCAGCTTATGTTTGCACCACAAACTATGGTTTTAATGCTCACACAACTGGCTGGCTGACGGCGTCCATGTCTGAGTCGAGTGGAGCGACTGATGGGTGGGGGTAAATTACAGACTTGCAGCAGAAAAAAAGGACCTCTTCCTTTACCTCACTGTACAAGATGAGTCACCCTCTCCTGGAGGTTCACGGCTCATTTTGTGCAGCCGCAGAAGTGAGCCAGGTGATCCACATGCATACCTTAGCTGACTAGCATTCCCAGGATATCCATCCGCATTCCCTCCTTTTATATTACTGTTAATATTTCATTTCACCCATTTGCTTTAGATTATTGCTGAACATTTTGTGTGAGTTTTTTTTTTTAGCTTCATGAACTAATGTGGTCTGTGTAAATGAATAGCGCTGCGATATTAGTGACCAGTGCACTCAGACACATATGCAGCAAGTTACAGAGGTTGGCATGCTGTTACCTGGCTCACGGGACAAATACATACACAGATGACTAAATGATGATCTTGATGAAAAGATGAATTGTTATAAATGTGTGAAACAACCCCATAGAAATCCCGATAGGAAAAAATGTTTGGGCCAAACATACCCCATGTCTGCAGTTTTCTTTGGCCTGCGTTTGATCTCGACTGGAGGCTCTGACTTAGTGTGAGCTTGGCTGCTTAAACCCAGTCACACAACTGGATGAACTCAGCTACACCTCTACCAGACGTGGACCAACCCTATATGTTCTTCAGGCGCTCACTACAATTGTCCTGGTATCACTTATGCCATTTAGGGCCCATCTGGCCTACACAGCACATATTATAACTAATAAATTAGATCCAGATAATAAGCCTCTGTCTCACATAAGACTTATCAATTTTGTTAAGTGAGACAAGGGTGCCAAAAGTAGTTAGAGGTGTCCCCAAATCTTTCTACTATGAGGGTATAACTGTATTACACTACACTGGGCTTCAGTCATTTGTATGACTAGATTATATACTGATAAGAGTAATAAAGCAGTAATAAAGTACTAGTAAATTATCCAAATTGAAATGAATACAAAACCAAGGTAGTGACAAATATATGAATAAAAACATCCACAAACTGAACTGCATATTGTTGCATGTCATGTTTTTTGACTCTTCCTGCAGTGTACATAAAAACTCAACTATCCCACCAAATGCTAGACTGACATAGAAATGGCTACAGCAAAAAGCCTCCCAGCCTCTCTGCTGCTGAACCATACAGCCGGAGGTCTGATCAGCGGCTACATCCTGAACTGGAACCAGTCAATTAAAACCTTTACAGCAGAATAGTGAAGTATGTCCCATCACCCCAAACAGCTTCTTATCTACTGAGCTACTTCCAGGGGTGACAGTTCTGACACCGAGTAAAACACATTAGGTAAGCAGAAAACTGTGTTGTCTGGAAAGTGTCATATTTCCAAGGAAATGCAAGACTGAACAACAAAGTTCAGCACCAAACAAAGTCAGCTGAAGAGGTTACGAAGAAACACCACCGTGCAGAGGAGGACGTAACGGGAGACAGGATGCACAGCAGATAGTAATAAATAGGTGCTGATTGATGTAAAGGTGAGGCCAGTCAGTTCAAGTCAGATGGTCCTCAAAAATATTTCCCCCTGACTTTATTCAGCTGCAATGGAAGCTACGAAGCACTGTGCATTGTCAGGTTGCAATTTAAGAGGCTACGAAGAGGAAGAAGTAGACATCTGTAGATCTAAACTGATCTCAGACTGATTAAGACATTCCCTCTTCCTTTTCTTTTCAGAGAAAAAAATGCAAAACAATAAATTTTGCAAGCTTGTATTCCTCCAATTTTTATATTTATTTCTTCTTTTGGTCCCATGTTTGCTTTCCAAAAAAGTATTCTTAACTGTTACGTTTTATTCTCCCCTACCTAAAGCTTTATTGGCCATTTGTTTTCCACTTTCAAATTTAATTTCCCTTTGCCCCTAAGCAATGTTCTTCACTTCATTTGAGCACCAAAAATAGCTTTTAATTGAAAAAAAAGTGAAAAGCAGAATAAAAACGAATGGTTTTGGTTTTCAAAAGGAGGTCAAGAAGGTGCCAGAAGAAAGTAGAGGAGGGAGTTAAGGAGGACAGCATGTCTTGTGACTGTTCTGTGTAGGTGGATCTGTTCGGTAGCCAGTGGATCTCAGCCACACATGGACTTCAAGTGAATGCAGTTCAAAAACAAGACAGAATAAAAGCTGAACAGGCAAAGGTTCAACCACTACTTGGAGCGTGATTATTTCCACATGTAAAACTGAAAACACACAAGTGGTGCACAAAGCAGCCCACACAAAAAAGAAAACTTCCATTAAACTTAAGTGACTGAAGCAAAGTTCATGCACTGACACAAAAGGAGGTGTGTATGACTCAATACAAGCACAAAGATTTGCAATGCACTGTTAAAAAAAAGAAGTGTGCTTACGTTTCAGAATTCAAACTAGACTTTTTCTGTGATTTGACAATAAACACCAAATCTATATTGTTTAGTGTTTTTCTGTTTATTTAAAACTTAATCTGTCTTGCAGGTTTCATCCTTCTGAACACACGAAAATGTCTCAAAGTATCAACTTTCATTTGCAGGTGTATTGATTAACTCCCCTCCACTGAAAATCGGTCTGCTTTTTCAGCGGGAAAAAGTCGTGGGAAATGTGAAGAGATCAAAGTAAAAGTGCTGGCGAGTGACAGTCTGACAAGAAGAACAAGATGAAACAGGTTCAGACTCAGATCCAGGTGCCCTTATGACCGCAGCTTGCAGTCAGCTGAGGGCAATTTACTCATTGACAAGGTCCTGAGCAACATGTTCCCTGGGAAGAAACGTTGAAAACTGGAGAAAGCGGAGGAGAAAAATCTTAAATATTTCACATAGGGCTTCAAAAGCTGATGGTAAAATGTCAACAGACAATAAGAGAAAGGGGTTAATTTAAGACGAAAATACAAGCTTGGATCAGTCTAGTTTTCTGAGGTAAATCTGTACGAAACAGCGCAGTCCTCTTGTGCTCACTACTGCCACCTCTGGCTGAAGAGCATAAATCATCCGGTGCAGCAAATGAGGCGAGATTCGTGGATAGCATGGATAATTTTCTATCCTCAATACACATGAAGGCCTGAGGGTTTTCATACTGTGATGGAATCTCTGATTGCAAACCAAGATGTGTGCCAGAGAGATTTTTCTGAATTTGCAACAAACAGCAATGCAGAGTCAAACAGAGCAGGAGAATGTAATAAAAGGACACCCTGGGGTTATCTAAAGATAAAGGATCTCCGACCGACTTGTCCTGGCAAAAGCAGCGTGTTACTTTTTATAACATGTTCACATAAATGGGCTCAACAACAAGGTTTTGAGTATGACTGGTCTGATTTATAGAAAACACTCAATTTTGTTTGTCTTCAGATGTGAAAGAACTTGATCTTTTTAATCCTCTAAGAAAATAACACAGGTTAGTTACAGCTTTGCTGACTAGAATTTCTGGTGAAAACTACTAACACGTAAGCCGCTTTAAGGTAAAAAACATCGAGCAAGAACGCTCCCTTTGAAGAAGTGAGGGGCAGCCATTAAGAGGCTGTTTGTCATATGCAATAAATTCAAAGATCAAGTCGCACAATCTAAATCTCCTGCCTAATTCGGCCCAAATCCACAAAGAAGTCTGCTTTGAGCTGGATGAATGCAGTACCCTTCAAAGGGAGGTTTCTCAAATCATTGCGGGATCGTGGTTTAAGTCTCCAGATCAGGGACCTTTACAACCCAAAGCTGATTTCTGACCTTCCCTGCAACCCTGTTTTTACTGCACTGGATTTTGTTTGTGCTAAGGAACCTTTTCTTATCACTTACAACTACTGGAGGCATTCAAGGATCTTCTCTAATAAGGTTTTTATTAGTTGCTACCCCAGAGTGGGACATTATCATGCATCAGGCAATCCTTCTGTACTGTAACTGTGTAATTACTGGCCCAGATGACAAATACATATACTGTAAATTTACAAAAGTATTTTTTAATATACTGTTAAAAGGTCACCAAAGGAGTTGTTCACTGTTCCTGTTTATGATGAAAAAGGAAACAGAGAAAAAAAAAATCCTTCAGGTTATGTTTTCCCAGTGGTTATAAACTGAACAAATTCCCTGATTCAAATTCTTCTATACCTTGCCATAGATCTTATAGATGCCTTTAAACTACAAAAACTGGTTTCCAAGTTGTTATGATTATTGGAGGATGTTCTCTTATGTGGAAACTTTGGCCATCTACACTTAAAAGGACTTCTTCAGTAAGGCCATTTAAGCTCCTATCACAGACCATGAGGACTCATTAGAAGACATGAGTATAGCACTCACAGCTTCTAAACACACCTATTTTGTCATAAATATATCCAGTCCTTTAGACTTGTATACACAATAGATAAATAGATTCCTGTACAAACAGTCTCTTTATACACTTTTTGTACACATTACATTAAATTTACTCTCATAATGACATTTTTTAGTCTTGTCAGAGGCTCAAAATAACCAGTTCGACCCTCTGGGGTAACATTAATTGACATTTTGCTGCAAACACATAATCCATTTCATCGTAAAACAGAATAACTTCACCTTGTTTTGGTCCCTAACAAATGTTTACACCCCTTACCATCTAATAACAGACCTAGCGTTGGTTTAACTTTAGCATTTTCTTTTAAAGAAGTGATAGGATATAAATGTGACAAGAACAAACAGCCCTTGAAGGTATGCGGCTCTTGGTCCGTGGTCCACAGCTAACTTACGGGAGTAGCCACAATTCTTTTGTTCTAAAAAAGACGAAGGTCCAGAGTTCATGGTCAAAACTGGCTCAAGTTACACAAGCCTCTCAAATGAAACATACAGATTGGATAAAGTTCAATTGTCTCATCAGTTGTGGGTTACACACTGAGCTGCTCTTTAGGAGAATTACAAAGTAAAAACAGTTTATGAAAAGACTGACTGATTGGGAACGGGTAGAACGGCCGACCTTCAAGTCCACAGCCCAAACAAAATAAAATGGGGAAAAGAAATTAGTCCAACAAACACACCATGTTTACCATCCTCTTAACACTGAACAAGAGAGGAGGAGGAAGAGAGGTGAGAATGGGTTTGAGTGTAGGTGACAGAAGGAGAAATCGCACGTAGACAAAGATCAACTGGAAGAAAAAGAAAAGTTAAGAAAGAAGAAGCCGAAATAAAGATAAGAATTTTACCTTTTAATTTTGAAAAGAGGGAATGAGTATAAAAGGTAAACGCAAAGGAGGAAGAGATAAATTGTCTTTTGAACATTGGGTGTTAAAGAAATCCCAATTAAATCTGCAGCTCATTAACACCAGACTGAGAATTCTACCAGCAAACACACAACAAACTGTATCTGTACGCACACGCCGCACAAAGTCTGCTATAGTATTTTGGATATTATATAAGCACTGATATAACCTCGCTGTTTTATCTGGTAGCCAAAAGTTATTTAAATGACAGTTGTATGATGGCAATAGTCTATAAATGCAGGTGCTAAAACTGGATTTTAGGTTATTCATATCCAAGTGGGAGAGGTTTTAGGGATGGCAGGACTCAAAGTATTTATATAGCTGACTGAAAGACAGTTCTTAGACAGGTGTGAGTTATTCTTTTATTGGTGTTTCATCATGTAAGGAGTATACAGTGCATGGAGCTGATTCCATGTATGATAGCTTTAAAAAGTTGCTGTTTTGAACTCTCAACATGCAGTAAAAGCGGCTCTCAGTTTAAGTGAAATGAGCCATCATCCATCCATCCATCCATCCATCCATCCATCCATCCACCCATCCACCCATCTAAATCTACTTTATCTATTTTTTTTTAACTTTATCTACTTTTGTGTAATTGGGACACACCTTGAGCAGGTCACCAGCCTAAAAGGCCAACACCGACACAAAACACCATAAACAATATACCTCATAAAAAGAAAAATACAATGAGCAATAACGGTAATCAGTCGCTCTTATACTGATGGCCAGTTTAGAAAAAAGCTAATGAACCTGGCACACGTGTCTTTGGGTGGCGGGAGGACAACGGGGTACTCGATAAAAACCCTCACAAGCACGTGCAGAACATGCAAACTCAGCACAGAAAAGCCAAAATGAGACTTGAATGGGACCATTCTTGCTGTGATATGACAACAAACACCTCACCAACCAGCATGCTTCTCTCTGCCCATCACCGTGCAGCAAAAAACAAAACAAACTCATCAGACAGAGCGCTACAACATCAGGAACAGCCCATCAGCCGGAACAGGAATGACAAGAAAACCAAAGCATGGGGAGGAAGTGGTGTGACTGACAAATAAAAGCTTCAGCATCCCTTCTAACACATGTAGGCGGTATCATGCAGGGATTCCAACGGCATGTTGATCTGACCAAAGCAGCCTGGTGAAATGTGCCTGAAGGTGACGTCTGTTCTGTTTCAACAAAACACAGGGAACTCAACATGCAGCCAAAGAGTGCACTGGAGACAAAACTTAAACGAGACTGATGTAAAACCTGCAAGACAGCTGCAGTAAAAGTGTCACATAGAAGGAAACCCGTTCTCTAGTGATGTTTAAAAAACTCTGAACTTAGAGTTTTAAGTCATTATGGTGCTGTTTTGTCAAAATGCCTCGAAGCCTCATATAAAACAGAATGAGATGGCTACAATATCTCTTTGGTTCACTATCACCAGTCTGGATCTGAAATCTGACAAGATCTTAGCCTTTTATATATAGTAGCCTATGTGCTCTTTGATAGGCGTTCCCTGCTACCTGCTGAAGGAGCCCTTCCCTTGGGCCAGGTGAGATAAAGAAGGAATTTGTATTTGAGAACAGATATAAGGAGAGAGACACATGGGGGAAAAAAAATGTGGGACCCAGGGGGGTACAGAAAATGTGGGGGTCAAGTGACAGTCTGAGTTAAAAAAAAAAATGTGATCAGTTTTGGGGTTTTTTTACAGGTAAATACAAATCAGATTTGCAAAATTTGACATTGTGATAAACATGGAAGGAGATTAGACTTTTTATCTGCACCTCTGCCTGTCATTATAGAAGCGTACTCTTGCAGAACTTCCTGAGATGCTAGTGTGTGCAATAACTCTCAAGGGAATTTTACTGAGAACACAAAAGGAAGAGTCACCAGCAGATAAGAGCCAATCCCAGAAAAACAAACACACCTGAGACACGATTAAAAAAAACAAAACAAACAAACAAACAAAAAACAATGCACTTGACAACAATTTCTTTCTCTCCTCGCCTGGAAAATTTGTCTTCGTCTTATCTGAGAGAGCAGGTTTATCTCTGAGCTGTGCGGATGCGGCGAATAAACTCCATCGGCACAGGCATGCAAGCAGACAGATTGGACCTCCATAAATTCCACCTGGGCTGTGGGTCACGTGAAAAGGTGAGGGCACCCATGACGGAGTATGTGGTTTTGCAGTTCGGCACATGTGTCTCCATCCAAGCGCAGAAAAACACACGTCAAATTAACCCTGTCTTTGTGGTTTGCAGGGCATAACGGGTTCAAAGCTAGGCCTCTGGGCAGCTGGACCCATTCACCTGGCAGAATTCAGATTCATATCTGTAGAGGTTTCATTCTCAAAAGAGACAGCGTGAGACTCTCCATTTATCACCACTTTTATGTTATACTCAATCAGGGGCCCCGTATCCTTGTTTCAGGGCACTTCATTGTCGAAAGCATCTGTGTAAAATACATAATTTGTTTCAAACATTTAGAGAGATTTCAGACAATCTTGGGACTTTTAAGAATTTCGCCCACAAATTCAAGTTGTGGATCATTTCAAAATAAAAGGAGAAAAAGAAATAGTTTATGAGTTACATTGGTTTTATTGGGCAATGATGGGAAGGATGGGTAGAATTTGATGCACACAGCCTCCACTAGGGGGACTCAGTGAGAGCGCCGGGAACGCTGGGACTTAAAGACCTTTTACACCAGGACTCCCTCAGTATCTCTTACTGTTTTGACGAGGCAAATGTAACTCAAGGTCTGGTTATTGCTTAAAACTGGGATTGAAAAGACAGAGAGCTGACCAAGCACCTGCTCTCTAGTTCAACAACAGATTAAAAAAAAAACTCTAATCATCCTTCTCTAACAAGAGTGGGCTCTGTCTCACTCTTGTGGACTTTCTTCTGCTTTTAAAATCACATCTCTTAGACCGGGTCAATGAAACTATTTAAAAAAATGGTATCTAGTTTGTATTTGACACATTTGTCAGTCACGAAGCACGTTCTTGGTGACTCCACAACAATTTGCCATAGTTTCAGCTTCTGCTCGTGAGACACTTGCACCGACTGCAAATACGGTTTGAAAGCAGCGCTTTGTGATGCAGAGAAGACAGAAACAGAAAATTCAAGAGTTGCAGCTGGATAGGGGGGGGGTGTCACTTATTTAAATAAATATCTAAACTCATCTGCAATGGGAAAATGAAGACTGGGAGTCTGAGAGTCAATCAAAAATGTAATGTACCGGCTGCAGTAGAGCAAAACGTAGAAAAAAGAGAGAAATGAGCTGCTGTCAGTGTAAAACACACCTGTGGAGGGAATACACCTGGGGTGAGGGGCAAAGAATTTGGAAAGATGACCTCCCCTCTCCAGGGACTATGAAGAAGACTAAATTATACACAACGGCCTGACTTTTACGAGTCCAGACGGTGCTATCGCTGTCAAAGCAGGAATGGCAGAACATTTTCATTAAAGGCAGAATCGGAGCTCTAATTTCCGTCCTCTTCCCCGCGCATCCAGCAGAAACACCACCCGGTCTTCCCCGAAACTACAAAGCGCCACCAGAGAAGGTGCTGCAAAAATAATATTTTAAAAGAAGCACCAGAAGCGCTCGGGCAAGGTGTGTAATTGGCTTAATTGTATAGTTATTAGTTCATTTGAACGAAACGGAAACGGCAGCAGGATCATTATTATTAGAGCACGGAGGATGGGCGCTTGTTATGAAGCAGCCTCTCTATTTATAAAGTTGGGTTGAGCTCGCCGGGGTCGCCGGTCGGTGGGGTCCCAGGCGCCGGCTCGGCAAGAGCGACAGGTCCCGTCGCGGAGCTGTGGATCGGGCGGAGAGAGCAGCGAGTGGGCTCCGAAAGCCTGCAAGAAAGTGGGAGCGCAACTTACCGCAGACTCCGATCGCTGCACCGCGACGCACAGGCTGAGGAGGAGCAGAGCCGCGGCGAGCTGGCGCAGGCTTTTCAAGTCTTTACTCATCTTCGTGGAATAAATCAAGGATCCTCCCGCGTTAAAACTTTAAAACTGTCTTTACTTGCATGTCAGAGCCTTTCTCCTGCTCCTTTGCGCGCTCACTGCTGGTGAAACAGGAGTAATGAGAAATGCACTTCGTGTCGGCGCTTGCTGCGCTTGCGGAGGATCCTAGTGCTCCTGGCTCTGGCACGGTGCGCCTCTGCTGTACCGATCACTAACTTTTTGCTCTCCCTCCACTCGCAAACCTGCCCTGCCGGATCTACTTTCACGCACTCGACGAAGTGACATCAGGTCCTTGCACTGACGCTACTTTGGAAAACAAATCTAAAAGAATAATAATCAACAAAACAAATGTTCAAGGTGATTTGCGCAGCAAAAAAAATATGCGAAACAAATCATCAGCGTGGTTCATGCTGCAATCCCGCGTCTATTTTTCTACGTGTTTGAATTATCTTTAAAACCATGTTTTACTGTAAGGTTGCGCGGATGGATACACTCAACTGTTGGACGCCCATCCAATCCAACCCAACCTGGAAGTACAGAAAAAAGATGTTTGACATTAAAACTTTTTTTTTTTCTCCAAAAAAGCTTTCAATACGTCTGGGCACGTTGCATTCCGTGCGATTATTAAAGGTCACATTCTCCCTTTAGACTTCTGACAGGGGGATGCTGATGGCAGAAAGGCAGAAAATGAACCGAACATTTCAGAAATTAAGCCTGCAGCCTCAAATCAAAGATTTCTTTAGTTCAGTCTTGTTAATACACCATCAGGTCACCCTTGCTCATCAGGCCTAGTTAACTACAAATAATAGTTATTAACACTTTTTGTATTATGAAAATCAGTTTTATGTTGTACTATACATTATGAAACTATATGTATGATAGGTGACAGTCATTTCTTGAAGTAACTTAACTTGCAAAAAAAAAAAAAATCAGCAGTTTAAATTGGGGTATTTCTAATGAACTAAGTTAGACATAATAGAGAAAAAAAAAAGCAAAATAGGTGAATTAACTCACAGCCATTAAGCCATTAACATTTAGGATTCGCATGCAATTTCAAATCTGTAATTCTTTCTGGAAAATATGGTTCTTGAACATGTGATTTTATTTGGTAATTTGAGGATTTCTCATTATTAGCTCTTCTGGATATCTGAAGTGCCAATATGGACACAAGGGTCATTATCCGATATTTTACATTCACAATCCAATGACCTCAGTTTCAGATAAATCCAAGTCAAAAGACTTCCCATTTTTCAGTTTAAACAACATGTTTCCACCTTATGAGACAACAAATGATGCTGCTTTCTAACACTTTTTAGAGTTTAGATGTTAAAGCTGTTAGATCGGGTTACGTTTAGGTCAGGTAACTAATGTGGCCAAATGCAGGCTTGTGTTGCAGCGAAACAAAGCTGTGACATCTTATATAATGCAAGGAGGAACAATGGACACTTGAAAGGTTTAACTAAAATAGAGCATTCAGGAGCTAAATGAGTACTCTTTTGCAACTTGAGTAAGTTGCTATCTTTGGAGCAGAGGGTTCAGACAAAGTTCTTGGACTGATGTCATGTTTTCCACAGACCGGGCAACCACAACTGATGATCCTGTTGTGGATTTGGCATTTCTGGATTTAATTTTCTAAACTGAGTTATCTGGAATATTTTATTGCTTTTACATCTCCAAAAACCTGATGAAGAATCTCTAGGCAACCTTTGTAGGAGGTTAGAGTTAATTCAGCAAAACAATTGTGATTAAATGTTCAAGATGAGTCTGTATTGTCCCACAGAGGAGCGTCACACACTTATGTGTTTCCATTTCCTATAAGTGCAATGTTGTTTTTTTTTTTAATGTGCATCTTTGCTTTTTCCAAGAATTAAAACTGATAGCACAATTGATAATCAATTGTGCTGGTCCAAGTACTCTCGGAAAGTTTGAATTTCTGTGAAAGTAGAAAGTCCTGCTGCAGCCATGGAGGCTTGGATGACATGCGTTGGCCCCGCCTCCGCTCTGCTGCTGTGCGCTGACTTGAAGCGCAACAGCTCGGAGAGCGCAGCAGACCGCACCGCTGGGACTTTGGTGAGTTGGATAAGACCTTTTATTTTTTAATTAAATAAATCCCCCGCAAAAAAGAGAGATATTCCTGTGCTGGTTGGATTGAAATTCTTAAAGTTGCTTGTATGTGTTGAAGTTGGGGTGTTTCAGCGGGACTACTTTATCTCTGTCTTTCTCTCTCCGGGTGGATGACAGGGGGGTTTTTGGAGCCGTAGATGAGCGCCTTTTAAGTGCCTTGCTGGTGAAGACAAGGGGATTTCGTCTCGACCTGCGGTTCCCCTCCTGCCAGGCGGATGAAAATGAAGCTCCTGTAAGTTATTCTTGTAGATTTCCCCACCCCAAATCGCACTTCAGCCTCGTTTCTCCAAAATAGTTTTTCTACACCTCCGCAGCCGTTGTCCGGTTGCGAGGCTCCATAAGCGCTGCTCCGGTGCAGGTTACCTGCAGGATTGCAGGTGACGTGGAAAAAACCCACACAAACTCAAACTGTGTTTGTTTCTTTGGCAGATTTTACATGGTGCCACTCATCTTTTTGGTGGAATCTTCGCACGGAGTAAGTCCCATTTGTTTACTATTACTCCCGGCGTGGTTTACTTGTCCCCCACTTTTCAAGTGACCACACGCAAGATGTTTTCAGATGAAGCGAAGGCTTTTCAATAATCTGTTGCGCACATGGATCAGTAACTTAGCTTCTGTGACCAGAGAGTCCATAAAGCATTTTTTGACATTTCTACTCAGCTGCTTCTTGCCATTCATCACGTGCGTGCTGCATAAAGCCACTTTCACGCTTGTGTTTTGTTTTTTTTTATCATAAGTCCTCCTGCTATACATTTTTTTGTGGTCGTTTTAATATAGAGTGCATTTGCAGATGAGATCATTGTTGCACTTTTTTTTTCAAATACGTTCAGAACTATTTGGGGTGCTGTTTTTCTTGAAAGCTTTAAGTCAGCATTTAAATGTGGCCCGTGGGCCCGAAAAGCGGAGGATATTTGAGTAGACCCGCTCCTGCTTATTTGCAATTCAAACCCCGCCCCGCTGATGAATATTTAAGATAAGGGAATTATTAGCATTGTGCCTTTCTAAGCCAAACCTTTTTTTACAGTGCTGTTCAGGCTTAGCTCTGCAGTTTTATAAGATTTTTTTGCTCCCGTTTGTACATTGTTTCCAAATCTGATTCGCGGAGAAATCCCTGGTGCACACTAAACAATATCAGAAAGCACATTCTCCTCAATTTTCAATCATATTGTGAATCTTGCCATGAAGCACCAGTCACTATTTAACCTGTTAAAGGGCTCTGAAAACCTGAAAAACAAAAGCTTGTGTTGCACATGGCTAAGCACTAAAAAAAAAAAAAAGTTAAACATCATGTGTCCCAGTCACACAAAGTAAACTGCACCAGCCTGAATTCTATTTTTTTCCTTTAGTCAGATTTTTTTTTTTAAACCCGTACTTGTCATCTGGGAAAGTACTTTTCTCTCATGTCTTATGCAATCATTTATTAAAGGTCACAAATGTAAATTTCAGTTAAGTGAAGTCAGACCTTAAATTTGGTTACATCTTTCAGATTCAGCTGTTGTAAAGGTGGAGTCTACAACATGGATTTAACATTATTTCACCACAGGAGCATTTTTTAAAAAAATGTCAATTTCATGCCAATGATGACATCAGAAGGCATACAAAAGATTGAAAGTTGTGAATTAGCTGGACTTTTTCATGTGGCTCACTGTCGTTGGGGAATTAAATGGATGGAAGTTGTAGTGATAGACTTGCTGACAGATTATTGGATGATTTTAGTTTTTTAAGGAGGCCACTACGTAACACTGAGCTAAAGATGTTGTATCATTCTAGTATTTCAGCTTCACAGTGATGTGGCCATTAAATCCATCTACATTGATTAGATTAACTTTTCAAAAACACAAATACAAGACCATGACATGAAGAATTAGCTGCTGGCCACTTGTGTGTCTTGGGATTCCAAACAGATCAGATCAAGCATGTGAAAACTACCGTTTGTGCGCAGTCACCTGAATAAATGTTAGCCTCACAACAAAGACAAGTTCATTTTCTACCGGATCTTAATTTTTACCTCCAAAGCAGGTATTACCTTCATAGGTGGGCGGATTCTGTGGATATTTCATGGGTGCGCGCCTCACATGCCGACATGATGACATCATGGTGATATTAACCCTTTACAAGGCAAGCAATCACATTCAGGAACTTCAGTAGCCCCACATATATGATGATTAGAAAAAAAGTTACAAAGTAAGAAAGGTTTCTCCAATATTTTTTATTATTTATGACATTACTGACTGCCCTATAAAGGGTTAATGTACAGTGTTTATTGCCATCTGGGCACAGTTATCATCATTTAAACATCATGGTATCTTTGTGTGAAAGTTAAAATTATTTGTCATTCAGAATTTTTTTTTTCCAAGCAGGTTTCAGGAAATGTTGCACTTTCTTTCTATTTTTGGCTAAAGTTATTAAAAGAGGGATTTCAGTAGTTTTCATGAAATCATTTGCTTTTTTGTTTTTGATGTGCAACAGCTCGATCATTATATACAGTTTTAAGCAGCACTGGCGCTTTTGTTTCCCGGCTGAGTGACTAAAAGCAAGTGAAGATGCCAGCAGAGACAGGAGTGACAGTTAGGTGAATCAGCAGCAGAAAAGTCCATGTTTTTCAATAGAAACTAAGTGATGGAACTTTACTGACTTAGACTCGACTTCTCCACCCACCTCCCTTTTGTTTTGTGTTGCAGGCTGTATGTGTGAGATGGAGTTGCTGGGTGGATGGATGTGTGGGTGGAGGACTGCTTGAGTTATGTGGGTGGCCTTGTGCTTTCATAAATGTTGTGATAGTGCTGCTCCAGGCAAGGATAGCATTCTTGTTAATACTGATGTTAGACGTTCATTACCTTTCTGATCTACTGTACACTGAGAGAGCAGGGAAGGTCTTTATCAGGTTTAATCAGCATCACCAGATAAGACTCAACACATGCACACTGATTTATCTTTCGCTGTGAATATCACTGAGTCCTAAGTAAAGCTGCGGCATTGAAATAAAGAGAGAGATAAAATGTAGTACAGGTGCACGTTTATATAAAAGAAATCTGATTAGCTTGACAAGATCCCGCCTGTTGATGTTTGAGGCTAGAATAGGTCTATAAATGTAGGGGTTTGAATTTGCTTCTATTACTGTATCAAGAATGCTCTACTTATTTCTAATTTACTTTCTTACATATATAATATTGCTTTGTCTGATGAAATACTGCTGAAAGAAGAAGTAAACATTTCTTTATCAGGTTATCTGCTCCAGCATGCCCACACTGCTCTTCTTGAAATGTTCTGGCAAAACAGGCTAATGTTATTACAGCCATTTTAACGCACTCTGGTATGCATTTCTTTTGATAGTACCAGAATATTACAATCACTTTTTTCTTTAATAAAAGGATTTTTTATGGCATGGGAGTAAAAGAAAACTACATTTAGAGGTTTGTTATACAAAAAAAGGGTAAAATATTGACATTTGATGCCGTGTTTGTGAATGTTTGTCGTGTCAGTTTCAGGCCCTAATATGTTGCCAACATGCAGAATCTCAGAAGTTACAAATAAGTTTTACAGATATCACTTTTTTTTTAGCAAGTAGTGGCAAGAAATGCTTCCACAAATCCTGCCAATTAAAAAAAAGTGGCCTATTAGGGAGTCTTAAGGGAACCTTAAAGAGGAAGCACTAAAATGGTATGACTCCAACACTAGATTAACTGAGGCACTTCATAAGATGTAAATTGCTTTGAAGGCTCAGATTATAGTTCATGTTTGACATTTTATCTGATTTTATTTCAATAAAGGACTCTTAATTGGTCTGGAAACTTTCATACAACATTACATTTAGCAACATATCTCTCCACCCTACTTCATGTGACTCACTGACCGAGTTGAGATGTGCATGAACTGGAAAAATTTGACATTGCAAACAAACAAATCGAGGTCAAGTGGAATGAATCACCGAGTCCGTGACTCAGTGTGGACTTCACTGACACCTCTCTGACACTGATAACTTACTTCCACCAGTGTGGTATTAGCGATATAAGTATTATTTTGAACCACACTAGGTGAATTTATATGAATTTTATTGCTGAATTCACCTCTAACGAATCCCATGTTAAAATGTCTTCCTTTGCATGAGAAATATATTTAAACATTTTTAACATGTGTTATATCATATTTAAAGTCATGTTCAAATTGGCGTCTCCATAATACAATAACACTCTACTACGATTTTGCAGCTGAACTAGTATAAAGCAGTAAATCTTTTTATAATGTGAGTCGTAACCTTTTGATTGGCAGTCAGTGTAGCCAGTTTCTACTAGTCAGTTTTCTACGACTAAGATTAATTTACAGAAGGTGGTCGTGTTCCAGTTGGCTTCCTGGGCCTGGTTTCCCATTTGCAATGTGGTGGCCCTCATTAATAGGAAAACAAAGCTTCAAAACTGCTCTTCAGAACCTTTGGTGTGACATTGCAGACCATCTGTCTAATGGTGTTCAGTACACTCTGTAAAATATATCCACACAGTGCACACGCAGTGTTGAGTGTGTGTACATTGCTTTCACGTTGAATGTGCCACTGAACATTTGAGCGGGGGGGTGAAAAATTGAGGGTGACTGGCCGGTCACCGGTCAGGTTGGTCAGGCTGAAAATTGGCAAATTCCTGTCCCTGGCCGTTCGATCGGTTCATCTCTACATATAGAGACAGAGAAAGAGAGAGAGCATCTGTAGGAGCCCCTATTGGAGTTAAACGGGATGACACAGATGTTGGCACAGAGAAAACATCACATATGGGTGAGGAGGAATAGTGGTGAGAAGTCAGTTGCTATAATAGGGAAGGAAAGAAGAAAGAAAAAATGCAGAAGAAAAAAAATCAACCACAAAAGAACTGTTTAAACAGGTTTTAGCTCAGGTAAACATATTTTTTACATTTCTGGCAGCAAATGTGTTTTGGAAAAAAAAAATCTCAGCCAACATTGTACTTGTATGAATTCAAAAACTTTCATGGGCGTAAAGGACAATACCAATGTTTTTGCATATATTAAGAAAGTATTTTTCCTGATAATTTACAGATATATGCCATATAGTTTAATATCTTTAATGGGTTTTTTTTGTTGTCATTAGCTGCTATTTATTTTTATGATATTACATTGTTATAACACAAATGAAGAGGCACTTTTCTTCTTAAAATGACACATTATGAGAAAATGTGGAAAAAAAATTCCAGTAAACTTCATAGTCCACATTTCAAATTTGATTTAAGAACAACAGAAGAAAATGCAAAACAAGTGGGTAAGAGCCTCCCATCAGATAATTACTGCACAGATGATTATATATCTGCCGGCAAAATTTTTTTTCTAACCCTAAGTGATGCAGTGAGTAGCTTCTCATTTCTTCAACAACCATGTCAACTCAAGGGATTGGGAATAAATAACTGTGCAGGCTTAAGAAAACTTAAATGATTTGCTTAATTAAAAAAAAATACATTTTTTTTGTAAATTTAAGGTGTCTTTGGTTGCCGTGGTGTTGCATTGACCGCTGCCATGTTATTTACCTGGTGCTGTATTCTATTGCGTGTGTGCAACTATCGGCAGAGATAGGAAGGAAGGAGATGCCTTGCTCTGTTGAAATCTTTTTTTGCTGACAATAGTCAACAGTTAAAGTCATTGGTGACTATTTTTATGATCGATTTTTGCCGACAAAGTTTACTCATCGTTGCACCCCTATTAGACATAATTTTTCACACATGGATTGGCCACTATAGAGTCCAGACCTTAACCCCACTGAGAATCTTTGGGATGCACTTTGTGCAGTGGTCAGACTCTCCCATCATCAATACAAGATCTTGTGAAAAAAATGAATGCAACTCTATGCAGAAATAGATGTTGTAGAAGCTTATTGGAACCATGCCACTACGAATGAGTGCAGTTATCAAAACTAAATGCGGTCCAATGAAGTATTGGAGTGCGGGACTTTTTTCTGGACAGGCAGTGAATCTTCAGAGCTTGGTGGGACTTGTCTCCCACTATGTGCAGGTGCAACAGCATGAAACATTACTCAGTTTCAACTTACCAGGACTTGATTTGTGGTTTTCCAGACCCTCTCCCACACAACACAACCCCCACTCCCTTCTTCCTTCCCCATATGACCCCTACCCTGCACTCACCCTGTCACTGCCCCCCGGACACCTCCCTTTCCAATCACTTTTTGCCCTCTTTGCTTCACAAGTCAGGCAATCTGTTACCACTTGATTTGTGGTATGATTGCAGAGTTTGTCATGTCCACAGGTGCTTCCAGCTTTTGGTGCTACTGCTCTATTCTCTATCCTTTTTCTTTTCCTCTAGGGAATAGACTCCTACATGGAAAAGACACAATTTACAAAGTATTTCCAAAACTGCACTTGAGATTATTGTTGTATTAGATCCATCCATCCATCCATCCATCCATCCATCCATCCATCCATCCATCCATCCATCCATCCATCCATCCATCCAT
>JAOWBL010009786.1:9352-25844 GCA_028564865.1 Zenarchopterus dispar | reverse complement strand
TTCACTTAAGATCGGCAGCCTACGTCAAACAAAGAGGTGGAATTGTGCTAGCAAGTTAGACAAACTGAGCTCAGCATCTGCGTGGCAGGTACGTGAAGGAGAACTAAGGAAAACCTGTATGTAAATGTACAGCACAGTCTGGGTCAAAACAAATGGGAAAGAAAGAGGGGGGAAATGCTTCCTCACATCTTTATGTCAGGACTAAAGGCGAGACAAACTCCTTAACATTTCCTCTACTTTGCAGGATCTGTGATTCTGATCGTGTCTGTCCTCGCATCGCCACAGCTTTGCTCAGAGCAGGACAGGAACAGGGAGTAACGGCTTCTTTATACAATCACTTTGCAAAAGTAAACTTCGCTAGATAAGAGTAGAAGCTGCAGGAAACATTTCTACAACCGCGTGAGGAAAGGTTGCTGTACTGTCAACTGTCCTCATGTCTGGGATTATCAATGCATATTTTTGTTTAATTTTTAAGGAAGACTTGTAATACTAAAACTCTTTTTGTTTTAAATGTATAAAAATGGGTGTTCTACAGAACTACTCTAAATATTCTGAGTCAGTACTTGGAGATATATGACAAAAAGAAAAAAAAATTGCAAGTGTTGAAAGCAGAGGCCAGTTTGTGTCTACTGTCAGCACCTTTCATGACATCGGTGGTTGACTCGAACTTGACGTTTAACAAAAGTGGCGGCAACCAGACAGAGATGTCTGCACAAGCACTCCTTTTATACACGTTTTGTATAAAAATGACAGAATAAGTAAGCCCTTTGGTCAAAACATTGCTTTCAAAGAGGTCAAGGAAAATGACAATACAGGTTTTACACAATACAACACAAATTTAGTGAATTATTGTATTAATAATCAATAACCTAATAATGACAATTATGATTTTCACCATAATCAAGCAGCCCTCCCTCACTACACATGAAAATATATTCGTGAGATTAAATGAGAAGGAATTATGAAACTGTGAAGCAATGCAAATGAGGGGTTCTTGCTTTTTAATCAGGTTATGCATAATCTAATCTGCAGAATTATGAATGACATGGAATTGTGGGTAACACTGAAGTTAATCTTAAATTATATCCATCTCCTCTTCACATCACTAAACAAGTGCTGCTCGCAGGAAAAACGGTGGGTTGGTGGAAGTCAAGTAACATACACAATATGCTGTTTTTATGTTTAGCTGAGAGTTCTGTTAAAAGCAAATTTACCAAGATGTGATGGAAAATGAAGCAGAAATTTGTTCTAAAAATATGAAAATTATTAGTTTTTGAGATGCTGAGTAAGAGCTCATACCTATTTCTATACTATTTGTAAAATAGATTGCATTCCTACAAAGGTTTATACAACAACTACATTTATGAAGTGTGTTTGCTTCTGGGGGAACCAAGCACTAATACTTTGATAAATGAACAACCTGCTCTTTGTCAAAAACAAACAAACAAACAAAACAAAATTGCAAACTACCCTGACCACCTCATCCAAAATGCTGCATTTCCTTAAATAGACTCCAAAACCCAGACAATCTCCACAGATTCTCATTTTAAAATGTCAAATATTTACAGCAGACATAAACAAGTTTACTGTCTCACACACAAACATGCTTTGTGCAGTGACAATGCAGAGGGTTAATTTCTCACACCTAAACTGAATGAAAGCTTAAATTTATAAATGACTGAGGACGTCTCTGAATTTAGTGCTGATGGCGTCAGTCAATGGCCTTAAGGTGGACCTCTTCCGCCCCTTATACTTCCAAAAAACAGCTCCAAAAATCAAGATACCAGTAGCCAAACAATTGGACCGATTTCAAAATAGCAGTCCCATCAAAACTGATAGATGACATCTCAGTAGCTTCATCCATCTTTTACATGAACAAGAGGTACCACAATAGAAGGATACCTGGGAGATTTTCTCACCTTCCTGTTCGGTGTGCGTTTTTGTGTGTGTTTGCCACACGTTTATTTTTAGAAGGTGCTATTCAAAGCAACATCAAGCAGTGATTTAATAATTCCTTTGATTAGGGCAACAGGTAAGAAGGTGGTAATCTCCCCCATGCCTGTAGCAGGATTTAAATGGCGGAAATAGAGGCAGGTCTACCGTCATCACTCAACAAATGACAGCTCAGTGGGGGAAACACAGACAACAGGGGGACTGATGAAAGGGGCAACACTGTAACTGTGTGGTTAGTTGTATTAACAAAGGCATTAGAGAAGGATAGGAGAAGTAACACCGAAGTAAGATTATCTGAAAATCAGAATAATTTCTACATATACCACAGAAAAAAATAACTTATTAAAAAGCCCAACTTTTACTAAGTTCGCTACAAGGCTCAATATTGCCATTCATCCATCCATCAACTTCTATTTATCTTGGTTCAGGTCGTTCAGGGAAGCTCCAGCAGAGAAACACAGATCTCCTTCTCCCCCAGCACCTCCTACAGCCCCTCTGAGAGGATACTAAGGCATTCCCAAGCCATCCAAGGGATTTAACCCATCTTGCTTGTCCTGTCTCTGCCTTGGGGCCTTGTCCCAGTTGGACATGCCCGGAGCACGTCCCTGGGGAGATGTCCAAGAGGGATCCTAACCAGATGCCTGAACCAGCAGCTTTTATCGGAGTCCCTCCCTACTGACTAAATTTCTCACCCCCTCTCTGAGGAACAACCCATCCATCCTGCGGAGGAAGCTCATTTCAGTCCCTTGAATCTGTGATCTCATCCCGTCGGGTTATTACCCACAGTTCATGACAACAGGTGAAGGTGGGGACATAAATCAACTGCTGAACACAGAGCCTTGCTCTTTTGCTTCAGCGATGTCCTTGCCCCTACAGACTGGTACAGTCTGCATTACAGCAGATTACACCAATCTGACCGTCAGTCTCACAACACCCGAGGGGCTCAAACCCCTCCACTTGAGGCAGTACCTCATTTCAAACCCTTTTCCAACGGGGAACCATGGCCTCAGATTTCCACAACCCTGCCATTGTGAACTACTGCAGTACTTCATATTTTAAAATGATTGTGCTTATATTTCCATGCCTAATGCTATAATACCAACATGTCTGGAAAAGTAGGAGCTGTCAAAAATATCTCTTGAAGGTGTTATAATAAGAAGAAGTGAAGAGCATGACAGTTCAAGCGCTAACAGCATATGTTCCCGCCTCAGGAAATCGACCCAACCCAACGCCTGGCGTGCAGCTCTCTGCTGGACTCATTCTTTTGCTGCCATGAACAGCACCTGTCAGGGCACTGGGAGGACATGTTCATTTTGTCCCCGATGTCAGCTGTGTTCATCCTCAATTTTGCTCTTTTGAGAGTCTGTGTGAAAGCACATCAAACAGCATCATGACCGAAGGAGCACGATGAGAAAACCCCTCCTCCCCCCCCCCGTACATCATGCAGCTGTGTCCCAGTGGGCGGCGGGGTCTCTGAGAAGGTTGATGTGGTGTTACCAGACTGGGAACTCAGGGCTTAAAAGATGAACAAACAGTAACAACAATGATTCAAATACAGAAATTATGACAAAACATGAAAATCGACACCATTGTATGTGTACGGCAGTTACAAATTTGTCTACGGAGTCAACATGACCCTGACAGTTTGATTGAAAACAGGATAATAGAAGAAGGAGCCCTGATGCAAACTGCCCAAACTGTTCTGTGAACATCTCTCATGTCACAACTGAATAGTTTAATCAAGATAAAAACCAAAGCATAAAAACATGCCGCTGTCATGTTACCAACTTTAAAGTAACAAATTTCTTGATTTCAGTCTTAAATTTAAAATAGTTCTGAGACAATAAGCAAATTTACCAAGAGATCAGCAACTGAGAAAACTTAAAATGTCACCTTAGGAAGTGAACAACTCAAACATACACATTTATAAAACTTCTTAGTTGAGTTTATAAAACGTTTAGTTCAAAACAGAAGGAAAGAAAATTGAAGACTTGAATCTGGGTTTTACTTCAAACCCCCAGAACAAAAGCAAATGAACTGTTAAGTGTTTTTACTGTGGTTCACTTCAGCAGTTATTTAAAAAATTTAAACAGTAGCTACTCACAGTAGCAGAAGGGAAGCCGATAACCAGCCAGATGTAAGGTTTTAAAACCTCCACAAAGCAGATGACAGCAATAGGATGGAGCAAACTTTGTTTACATCCTGGTAAATCCACCACCATGACAAAAGGAGTACTGCTTATGTACTGCTTGCCCCAAAACAGACACTGTGAACTGAACAATGGGATCACGAGGGGAACAGAGTGAACACAAACGCTCCACAATGACTCAACTACAGACCAGACTGAAGCCTGCTGATAAGAGTTTCCACAGGATTGTTTGAAATCCGCCAAGTCAAGATTGGATGAGTGGAGTGGTGTGACTGAATGTTAGACAGTAGAGTGATGGCGTTGCTAAAAAAAAAAAAAAACTGAAATTAGGTATTAAATCACAGAGGTTTTCTAATTCTTGATGACATTGAAGGAATTCAGTCAAGAACAGAGAGGTATTGATTTTCAACACCGAGCCCTGCCCTATTAAGAAGTTTTGAGAAGGTGGTTGAATGTTACCATCTTTTTTTCCTCTTTACTGTGTTGATCTTATCTCTTACAGTCAAACATGTGTTTTTGACTTCATGGACGTTATAAATTGATTGTTTTGAGGGACATCTGCCAAATCCATTCCTTTGTGAATTCAATTTCCACCGGTACAAGACATACGAAACCAAAACTCAAACAGGAGCATCCACTATTCAAACCAACCAATACAGATGACATTACAGGCTTCATTTCTCTGACTGGTTGTGTGACTATCAACTGGTGTCCAGAGACAGTTTCTTCTGCATCTGTTGGTACTGCAGACTGGAAATCAAAGTCCAATCCAGACAGGACAAGACTAATTCTTTATATCAAAGATCACCCCCCCCCCCCAGCTTTATCTAAATCCCATGGAAGTATCAACAATAAGACTTGGGTCCAAGAATTACGTATTGACTGGTAAATAAGAATAAGTCATATTATCATTTATGATAATGATTTATGATTTTTGACTGAAAAAATCCACATAAGTGGGAATGAAATTACAAATGAACCACAGATCTATAGTGCTGCTCCTTTGAATTTCAGTTTCTGCCAAAATTTTACAAAATTCAAAACAGCTAAATTTAGTACCTTCAGTAGAAAAGTGTGAAGTGAATTCTGGTGTCTTTAAATCCAGACCATTTATAGTCATTTGTACTTTATAATTACTCCTGAAGATTAAATGAAATGAGCCTCATTGTTAGTACTAAATTTTTTCCCCCACAGTTCCATATGTACATATATTGTAAAAATACAATCTGATGATGGTGTGTTTCCTTAAATGAAGAAGCTGCAACAGCCAGCAAAGTTAGTTGGTGGATCAAACTCTTAATGTGTCGCTTTTTACCCTTCATATGATAGAGAATACTTTTCTTTTATAGATGATTCATCTTTAATAAGCTCTTCAGAGCCATGATCAGTGACTGGCATCGCAACTTAAACTCTCCTGTAGTGCCTAGCGTAGAATGATGATTGGCTCTCACTACTGTTGCCTAGCTACGTAGGTTGAAGCCTCGCAAGATGGATTCTCTCGTAATCATGATGTTGCAAGTCTTGCGAGACTCCAGCTACCTCACAGGCTTGAATGGAGTAAATATCTTGAGACAACAGAATGTGGGTGAAACTGAGAGAGGAGGTGAAGACAAAAGCAGTGCTATCCTGAGAGTCACAGAGAACAATGGATTTCGAGAGAAAGGTAGTCAGACAAAGAGAGAAAAGCACAGGCACCAAAGCATTTCACATACACTTTGACTTTTCAATTTTATCTTTTCTAGGTGATGCTGTCAGGAGCCAGCTCCCTGAGGGCAGGAGAGAGACAGGCAGCCAGAGAGAATAATATTCAGGCAGAGAGAAAAGGTGAGAGGGAGAATTTTACTGCTTAGTGAGTCAGAGGAGAAAAAAAATGAGAGAACATCACTCCTTTTGCCTTGGAGGATGATGGACGACTGTCTTTAACAAGGACAAAATTAGGTCTGAGTCTCTCGGCACATACACATCTCACACACACACAGGGACAGCACTTTTCCCTTTCCACCATTATGCTGGCTAATTAGTGGATTACATTAGCAGGGACCAATAACAGGAAACCATTCAACCTCAGCTAATACTTGCAGCCATTATACAGCATAATTTGTGCTGGTATGACATGGAATACTGTGGGGACAAAGTCTTTGAACCTCCAAACATACCCACTTTAGTGTGACTTAAGCCCATTTCAGGCCTCGACTCTGTAAGGTTGGATTCATCCATCCATAATAAAGGGTATTTTATTTTGGCTGCATGTGTTACATAAATTCTACATCATAATTCAGCTCAACGTCGCACACCATACACCATATCGGAAAAAGGTCAGCACTGCTGGAGAACTGTGTTGAGGTGGGAAAAGGTAATATGGAGAAATCAGAGAAACAACTCTCAGGGGCTGGCGTTAGTATTTGACTTATTTGTTTAAATCCTCGTGATTTTCGCAGAATCCAATGCTGGGCTGAGCAGGTGTAAAAACTAACAGGAAGAGGCTGGAGGACAAACTCCTGCAGAACAAGATCAGAGATGTATGGGTGGGGGATGAGGCAGATCACAGGCCCTCACAACAAATGTGGTCAACAGCAGGGAGGCAGGCAGGACCGAGCGAGAAAGCTGAATCTGTTCCTCTGCAGGTTTAGCACTTGTGCCCAGATGGTCCATGCCTCACTCCACCAGTTTTGACACCTCTTCAGTCATCAGGTAATCCCACACTCTTGCTGAGTTCTTTGTACTCTGAGTGAAACCCACCCCTGACCTGAGCCTTTTCAGCTTGTTTACCAGACTCATGTGAGAGTGGACAGTGCTCTCTTGACTATGTGCTACAACACGCCCACATTCATCTGAAGTGAAAATGGTTGTACTTTTAGGATCGTGTTGTTTTAGTTTTTCACTGCCTTCAGTACTATTTAACCTCTGAGTGAAAAGCTCCGTATCCATCGTCTTCTAGGTTGTTGGCAATCAGTCAGATAGGACTTCTCCACCAACTCAAAAATAGGTGTTGGTCCGAGAGCCGGTTCCAAACAGGTTAAAAAAAAGAACTGGTTTCCTTTTCCACTGGCTGGAGACCACCGGGAGCCAAAACCCTACGTCATTTGTTAAGTCACCAATCCACAAGCAGGAAATCTGTAAAAGGAGCACAAAGCCTAAATATCTCAAAGAAAAACCTGTAATGGAAATGTCTCTAATTAAAAAAAAAACAAAACCACGAAATATCGCAATAACCTTTTTAACGCTTTAATGAGGTGGTTTTACAGACATGTTGATAATCTAGTTTATCGCAAAAGTATAATGGAAATACATTTTACACACTTGCACATCTTTGGCAGCGATCAATGTAACGTAGTCAGTCAATCTAAAGTCATCAAAATCTAGGTTCCAGCTGTTTTTGGCCTCATTAATAGGATGCAGTTGTGCTTTAACATTATTTAATCATTATACATTAAAGCATTACATAGGCGCTTTGTCTCTGAACAGTCATTTGAATGATCATTCGCTGCCTTCAACCTCTGTTGACTATCTTCTCCACAGTGGTAGCAGCAGCTGCAATAGTTTGTCAAATACTAAATATTGTTTTGTCTGTCTGGTTTGGAGTCCAGAATTAACTTCATGCAAAGAGTTTACATTTTAGGACTAAAAGTAAGTCTTTTTATAGCCAAATGTTGATTGGTTACATCAGTAATGCATCCGGAAGTTTATGGTATACTTTTTAAAGTCATAGGTTACTTAAATATGGCACTTGCACAATTTGGGTTGCTTACAATCATCACAACCCCCGGCATGACATAGCACCAGTTTTCTTGCTCTGAGTTGGTGCTTTCTCTGCAGCCAGTGGTGGAAGAGCAAAGAACTGGTGATAAGTCTGGTACTAGAACCGATGTAGAACGGGAACAGCTTTGGTGGGAAAGTCCTAAGAGAGGCTTCAGCATGCGCAGCTTTGAAGCTTGTTGGCTGATGTGGAAACTCTTAAAACGGTTGCACTGCAGTGGACTGTCCTGTCTTGCTACTTCCCAAATTTTCAGTAAAACTTGAATCATGCCACCCGCAGAGGTTCTTTGATGATTCTGCAGTGGTGGGGTGTATCTGTGATAGACAGTACAGGGAACTGGTAGGTCACTTTGTGGAGTGGCCCAGCAGGGATCTGCTTCTAAATGTCGCCAAACCAAAGAGGATTTTGGGTGACTTCTGTTTCTAAGATTCCTGTGTTTCTATGTCAGGAACCTTAGACGATATTATTAGAAGAGTACAGAAGGGATAAGGCAGACGTGAAATAAAAGACCTCTGAAACCAGTAACCCTTTTGCTGTCAGCTGAAAATATGAAGTGTGATGTCCTCAGGCCAGGTTTAAAAGCTACGTTTTGTGCCGCCAGAGGATGTAGCTTTTGAGCCGTGTTCCTCACAGAATTTTAGATGCATTTTGGGGGAATTAAAGTCTGGAGGATCTGGTGGAGAAAAAGAGTTTATTTTGTAAAGCTGAACAAGTCAAATAATGTATCCGTTTTACAACCGATCACAAACCCCAACGGCATTGTGTGGCCTCGATACAAACGATGTTTAATTTGTTCAACCTGACAATGTCATATTTCCACGTCATCTAATCACAAGCTAAATTGTATTATGCTCAGCAGCTTATACAATCAAACTTTCAGAGATGAACTGTACTTGACCTTTAGAAAGTACAAAAAAAAAGCACAAAAACCCTTTTTTTTCCCCAGAAACAGAAGGTATTTGGAAGAACAATTTAAACCCAATTTTTTGTCCCTTATTCCAGTGCACTTTGTTTCAGATTGTAAATGCCACGGCGTACCAAGGACAGATTCTGGTCAACAAGTCATGAACACAGACATGATTATGGTCAAGTCTTGAAAGAAAGCACAACGCATGAAGGAGTAAAATTAGAGAGCAATTAGATTAAAATTTGCAGTCTACCTCCACTCAACAAGGTAACCGATCTGTTATCTGCTGTCATGCAGAAAACTTTTGACACTGTGTGCAGCATAATAATCAGACGGGTTGAAATTATTTTGAATTCACTGCTTGAGGGCAGTTTTATGTGGTCTTCTTTTAACAAATAAGTTGCTTATAGAGTATTTCCTGTGAACTAGGTGTCACTAGATAAATTGGCAATATTGTTCATGCAAATTGTGGCAACTCAGTTAATAATCAAATTAATATCTGTATCAGCAGGAATTTGATCTTGACTGAGAAGAAAGACAACCCCTGTAAGAAAACCTTCTTGCTGAAACAAACTATTGCGTATAGGGTCTGGCCACTTACAACTTTCACTGCCATTTATTTCATTCATTATTTTTATTTTTTCCTACTTCACTGCTTTCTAAGGCGCCAGACGACATTCCTAAAGTCACATGTTCTGCATATGGCATTCAAATAAAGAGGAATCAGTAGTGGGGCATACAGGCAAAACATGGTGAAGCTGCTACAGAGGATGTTTTTCTTGGTACCTGCCCCCTCTTACAGGATTACATAATAGTTTGGAAAAACTGCAGATAAAGTAATAGATGTCATTTCATTTTATTTTATGTGATATTAAAATGTCACTTAAGGGAAAAAAAAAAGGCTCCCAGCACTTGCTGAAGGAAGATTTACAACACTCCTCTTAAGAGGTACTTCCACTGAAACACTTCCCTAAACTTTACATTACTTGCTCAGTTTGTTATGAAAGCCATCTAATGGATCTCTGCTCTAAGACCAGATGTTTGTTTAATGACATGCGAGAAGTGGCTTATGAAATATGGATGGGGTCCCATGACAAATATCTGGCAGTGGTGGGAAATCCATGTGAGGGAACATTTGCGTTTTATACCGTGTGTTTATTCTTGCCTTACACTTGTTTGTCTGCCTGCTCGTTTTAGCTCATGTAAACTCTCAAGAAAGCCTTTAAAAGAAAAAAATACATTTAAACTCACTTTGTCTTTTAAAAGATAAAACAAATAAAGCCAAAAATGGGCTCATAAATATCTGAGGATATTCCCCTCCTCTGAGGATATCCACATAGAACCAGGCATTCCCTTGTGGACATGATTTTATTATAGTCTTGGATAATCTAAAGACAATTGCTGGGTGTGCTTCCCATTTCGACTTAGCAAGCAGGCTCAGTGATAAGCTTAGCAGTCTAATATTACATAACTGTTATCTTGTACAGTAGTGGCCTGATTAAAGATGCTCTTCTGGCGATCACTCATGTTTCCATGAGTTCAGAGGACATCACACTGATTCACAATCACTTCTTAAAGAATTAAGAATAACCACAACAGGAGTGTGCCTTTTCTTAAGTCTTGCCTTAACCTAAACAAACTTGTATCCCCCAGAGCATAATCTATACAGCTACACACAGACAAACACCACCTCTCTCTCTCTCTCCTTCCCCAAAACAGACCAGAAAAGTGCCGCAGAAAGAGGAAGAAGCAACATTCCTGCTGTTTATCTAGTCATCTGATCTGGTCGGCGAGTCATGTGTTGGAGCTGTGTAACAGGCTTGGCAGGACACTTTAGGCTAACCTTAGCCTAATGTATTCCATTGTGTTTCCCGCGTCTTAATTTATTCTTTAACAGTGCTCTCTCTTTTAATGTGAATCCTGTGAATGAGTCTTGTCTCCCCTAGAGACACACAACTGCTGCTGTAGATTTTTTTTTTTTTTTTTGGGCACATTTGGAGCACACTATTTATGGTGCTGGGGGAAAGCTTCTCTAAAAACTACTCTTTTGTGTCATAACCTGGACTCTTTTTTTTTAATTTTATTTTAACCTTTACAACCTTCCTCCTGCTCAAGTTTGATTTGATGTCACAAAACGAATAAACTGGTTTATATTTTAACACTTATCCATAAATCTGTCTCTAAATATCTCCTAACGTCTAGTTTCAAATATTGACAGCGATAAATGCGACAATTTTGCTGACTGCAACCATCCTTTCTGGTACATTGTAAAGCCTTAATCTTTCCATTGTTGGCCTGCCTGGGTAATAATAGCTATCCAGGAGAGGATGGTACAAAGTCAAGTTTTGCATTCTGGAGCGAAGGTCGACAGTTTAATTGGAAGTGCAAATTATGTTCACATGTAATCCCAAAGTGGATTGAGCCATGGGTAAAGTGAATGTGCACATTGCAGGAGTGTGTGCATTTAACAAGACAGGGAAGGAGGGTTGGTTCCAGTGTATTTTTAGACTCGCACGTGTAGCCAACTGACAATTTTCATCACCCAAGTGTTGTTTTTACTCCTTGAAGACTCTTTCAGATAAACTGGGATACTCCTGCCGACTACTACTGATTCAGCTAAGCTAACGCTGCCAATTTTTTGTTAAGAAGAAGTAAATATTGACTCGATGACTGCAGCTCCCATCTGTCGTTGAAACAGCAAGCATCTCCCTCTCTTTCTGTCCTCTGTTCTTTCGCTCACCATCGCTCTCCCTCTCTACCGCTGGTCGAGAGTCTGCAGAGAATACCCCGTCACTGTATTCACCCCCCAGCCACACTTACCCTTGCAGTGAAGACGCACGCTCTCATTGATCGCTGCCTTTAAGGAGCAAACAGTGTGGCTGCATATATTTACTATCCACAACATCTGAATCAGTGAGCGTCAAAGCAAGGTTTTGATCAGCTTAATATGAACTTCAACGGCTAAGTGGAGTTGAGTCAAGTGATGTAAAAAGTAGAGGGTGATATGAAGCCTTTTAGCGCTCTTACCCATGAGAAAACAGTGTTAGTATCTCAGAAACTTGTGAGTGTAAGTTCCCGCAACTGAATTACACTTTTACTTATGCTTGATTTCTTTGCATGCAAAAATAACTATGGTTATGTCTAGTGTGGCTAGACTGGCTCAGTTACATTATAGAGACATTTTTATTAAGATTTGTCACCTACAAACATGAATACTAACGAAATGTTTAGTGACAATAATTAAATCATTTTATATAGTCTTCAATTAATGTTACAGCTATTCAAAGCGTTTTTATAATCACAAAACAAACTGCTTTAATTATTTTAAATGATGGCCATACAGCCATCATAAAAAAATTATGTAATTCATTTTAATAAGTGAATTACATTTGAACAAGCATCCCTTTGAAAGTGGCTCTTCCCCTGCCTCAATGCAGCCTCAAGTGACGTCATATTTATATTTTCTCTGATTCTCAAGGTCTGACAATGCATCTGAGAGTTGGTTCTGTTCAGATATTTGCAGCTGGACTGCAGGTGTGTTGACTCTGCTTCTGCTCCAGCCAACGCTGATGCATGACTCCTAATGATGATCTTATAAGGAACTACCAAGACACATAAACACACGGAGGAGCAGACAGACATTAATATCAAGTGACACTGGCATTTGTCTGTCTTGACAAGAAGGCAAATAGCACCATCAAAACTGATCAGATAAATTTCACGAAACTTGGTTGGAGGAGGAGCACGGGCAAAGAAGGAACTACTTAATTAACATTTGATTGGCTTTAGTAGTGGATCCACACTTTCAGCACCCTTTAGGCAAAGTAGTTGATGTTTAAAAATATTCCCCATTTTGTCCTTTTAATTTTTGCTTAAGTGCTTTTTCTCATATATTTACCCTTTTCTTGTTGTTACACAAATATCTGTATCTATGTCTTAAAATATTTTAAGAACTACAAAATTAAAGCTATTAATCAGGTATGTCTGTTTCAAAGGGGGTCACAGTATGGGAAACAAAATACCCATCCCCTCTCTTACGAAACACTGTGGCAAGATTGTACACCAAAGAAACTGATCACTCCTTCCTCAGTGGACCAATAAAAACTTTCATTTTTAAAATCAGATTATGCAATGTGCAAAGAAATAACAAAAACCACAAGAGAATTTACAAGATTCAACATGTTTAAGTGTTCAAGTTCTTGACAGCACAATTAGAAAAAGTCTGAACAAATAAGACTTCTGTGGAAGTGTTGGCAAGGAAAAAGCCTCTCGTCTCAAAAGAGATCATGGTAACATGGCTTGTGCTTACAAAGCTGCATCTGAACAAACCGGATGACTGTGCCAAATTAGAGGAAAGCCAAAGACACAAAGTCAACAAACATGTCAAATCAACAGTAAAAGGCCGATGTGGAAGAGCCACTATTTTGGGCTATGCAACCACACCTGAGCGTCTTGTACGCATTTAGTGTGACATAAAGTGATCCAGTGGATAGTCAAAAGTCAAGACCCAAACTTATGTGAAAATATTATGACAACCTTAAAAAAAAAGCTGCATATGGACAGATTTCTGCAGAGCTCAATACCCTTAAGCAGACCTGTAAAGAAGATTGAGCCAAAATGTCTTCATACAACATAAATTCATGAAGAATCATGAAAATTTTTACTTTATGTCGCTGCAGCAAAATGTGGTTTTGTAAGCAACTGAATGATACATTTTGACTTTGCTTTTTCAAAATAAATCACAACAGTGTAACATGCCATGTATTGCTTTTCACCTGAGGCTGTATTTGAGGTTGTATTTATTCAAGTCTTGGTAAGAACCAGATGATTGCTTGATTGATTGAAATTGTGTTCTGATGCAAAAAAAAAACAACCTTTGAACTAAAATGAGGCATTTTCTTTTTTTTTCTCACAAGACTACTTGTCAGTGAGTAATGTCTGGCAGTGGATCAACAAATGCTGCATGTCAGATTTATGAATAATACTGTGAAAAATTAACCGTCTTGTTTTCATCATTCGGCACAAATCCAATAAACTGTGAATCATCTCCAGCTCTCAGTCTCTAACTTGTTTGCCATATTATTTTGCTCAGAATCCAAAATCATTTCTATTATTTAATAAGGCTTCCTCAAAAGACAAAGTAAGAAAAACCTAAGACAAAACCCATGTGACCAGCTGTGTTGATTAGTATGAAACAGATTCTTCACCTTCTTCTTTGCCATCTACGTACTTTTTTTTCTGTAGCTCTAGAAACACATTAAATGAGCCAAAGATGGGCTAACTCATCAAGTTAAGTCGACGACAGAAGGAGGTTACATGTTTCATATACATTATGGACACATTTTAATCAATTAATTTATTTGAGTATGGGGTGCATTAATATGCAATCGTGAGCCAGGTGGTCTGGAAAGAAGAAACTAATATTAAAGAGGTCGCTTGCGTTATACTACATTCAAAGGAAAGAACCTTTTCATGAATTGCTAACAGATGTTTATTAACCACTATTTCAGCCCTGATTAAGCAGAACCTAACCGGGACTGAAGGAAAACAACACAGGAACTCACCAGCTCAGCATCAACAGAGTTCAGCCGGAGATGTTCATGTCTTGGCCTGCAGAGACAAAACAGGACAGATTGTAAGGAGGAGGGTGGGGGGGGGAGAATTTCATAAATTACAAAGGCTTCAATCTGGACTTATTTGGCTGAGGTCTCAAACTTCTAATACAGTGGGAAGAACGGGAGCTGGGATAAAGCCTAAGAGATACCAAATCCCACTACTCCACATTCCAAAGAAAACACAAAAAACAGGCATGGTGAGGACTTTGATTCAACATGTTTTCCTCATAATATGACAATACCAAAAGACTCGGTTGGTGTGCCAGGATGCTTGTCTGTTGGACTTTTACAAGATCTGGATGTTTGTTTGGTTGTTTCAGAACAACCAAGGTCACTTTACAAGTTCAAATGAAAAAAAAAGCAAAAATAAATAAAGTTTAAAACACAAAACAAACTTTTAAATGAGAAAAGGGGTTGATGTTATGAATTTTTCGTGGGGGAGTTTCATAAATGGGAGGGAGAGTGGTTGAAAGCTCTAGCTCCGATGGTGGTCAAAAGGACAGAATAAGACAGAAGTCCTGAGAGTACAGGTGAGGGTGCTTATGGGTGGACTTGAAAATCAGATCAATGCGAGAAGTGTCCAAAACGTGAACAAGAATTGCAATGCTGTTAGGTGTGAGGGTGGGACAGAGGTGACTAATGTTGTAATTATGGAAGAATGTGCAAATCAATTAATCATTAATGAAATATGAGACTGAAATGACAACATTATATCGAGAATAACACACTGAACTTGAGAGGAAGGAGAAATGTTAATGGAAAAAACTGTTGAATTTTGACAAGTTGAATTTAGTACCAATGAGAAGAAACAAAGACCCAGGCCTTTATTTTATAAAGGGCAAATCAGAGAAGAAGGTGCATGAAAGAATGGAGGTCGTACAGGAAGTACATTTAGGTATCATCTGGATACCAATGACATTGAATGTTAAACTTAGGAAAAATATGGCAAAGTGGAAGTAAATAAATGATAAATAGGAGGAACCCCAGAATAGAACCATGGGTAACACCAGTGGTAACTGGAGATGGCTGAATTTTAAAAGTTTTGAGTTGAATGAACAGAGTCCTACCACAGATATGATTTAGACCAGGTGAGGGGTATGTTGATGATTCCAGTGGAGGCTCAACAGCCAAATATAAGTTATATAAGCCAAATATGTTATAAGAGATTTATCTGTTTGCTGGATTATGGCTGACTAAAGGGTTGCGTTTATATTGGACTTTTGTCAACTGCTGCCAGTATTATTTTCTGTCTAACTACATATGATCAATTGCCAATTTAATCAATGTCACATAGGCCATTTTTCACCTAACTGCAAAGAACATTAGGCCCTTCGTGTACTAAAATATTTATGTCATCATGCCCACTGTTATCAGACAGCAATATAATGTACATGACTGGATAACATTAGCAATTTATTTTCCCTTACATACATGTACTCTATACTTTAAAGTCAATGAAAGGGATTTCTGCATGATGTCTGTTGATAACAAAACACAGAACGCAGCCCTTCTTCACCTCCCTCTTATGCTCCTTGAAAAAAAAAAACATGTTCCATCTTTTAAGCCCAAAATTGTCATGGTTTGGGGGAGTCAGGCAACCCCCATCCTGTTTTTATTAGAGTTTACTGAGCCAGGGTTGTGTATGATGACTTTTTTTTCCTTCAGTAAAACCCAAAGATGGGCAACTTATATTTATAAAGGATAAAACATAAATAACTGAATGTGACAAAAAGTGTCCTCAGTTCAAATATGCATAGAATTTCTACCCTACTTTTAAGTTTAGAAATATATCAATATTTAGTTGCGTCAAATGTTCTCAAACAAGCTATGCAATCCATATTTTCTTCTCATTTTAAACTCTTTTGGGTAACACTGATGACAGCCACTAGTGATAAGCTGAAAGCTCCATTATAATGAAGCAATACAGGTGCAGAAAGGTGACCTGATGTGGACCTGGTTCTTCAACACATAAAAGAAGCAGTGCCAGATAAGTAGGAGAGGAAATGAGTGACAGAGTACACAAGCCTCCCACACAGTAAACCGGCATGCAGCAGATTCCAACTAAAATCCCACTAGAACAAACCCCCAACCTTCAAGCCAATAATTACAAT
>JAOWBL010009760.1:0-41264 GCA_028564865.1 Zenarchopterus dispar | reverse complement strand
TATATATATATATATATATATATATATATATATATATATATACACACATATATATTATACTGAAACTGAATTGATCTGAATTAAATTGAACTCAATTGAATTTTAGTTTAAATGTCCAATCAGAATAAAAATGCTTCACATAAACACCTCATTTGTAATAAAAGCAGTTGATATACTGATCAAATGAAAAATTTCATCACATAAACAAATGCTTCAATTAATTTGACTTTGCATCCTTTGTGAATAATTACTATTAGTACATAAAATGGGAGATCAGATAACAGATATACAAAGGAATTTTATAGTACTCAGGGTCTGGACTGAAGGCTGGTGAGACATGCAGATTTATCTGAGATAATTTCTCTACTGAGTGAGTAACACTTGTGCCACTAGTTCATTAAAATCAAGTTAATAACAGCAACTATCTGAAATTATCTAGTGCTAATGACTAACTACTGAAAAAGTAACAAGTCTCCATCTCAATAACAGTAAAACAATAAAGAAAGGAAGAAAAATAGTAAAGCAATGGGTTAAACTAGGCATGCTGTAAACAAGTGACAGGGGAACATATGTAAACAGTCAATAATAATCAATCAAAATAATCTCAATCGCGATGACAAAAAACTGTTTATGTAAAAGAAGCCGGTGTCTACTGGTGCTGACCACAAATCAGGCACACACACACACACACAAATCAATAGTCAGAAAAAAGATTGAAGGAAATACAACTATTCTTTGTGCTGAACTTCATTCTTTATTACTTCTTCTCTATACTTCTTACTCTTTAATGAAAAAAAAAAACTGTCAAGTTCAGATCAACTTTCATCCAATCAGCATTCAACATCTGCAAAGCATCAAGGCCCATGAGCTACAGATTATTCTGTTTTTGGGACGACTCCATGTATCATGTGTGATGGTTGAATTTCCATTGACTTTCATGTTGCATGGGCTGAGAGCAATGCAAACATACTGTGATCTGCAACCATAAATTAGGCTTAAATTATGATCCAAATTGTAAAATTTTGAAGTTAATGTCCAAGACCATTTTTTTAGATTTTCTAACTAACCTAAACGTTCCTATAAAACAACTTGAAGTCTTGTTATTACATAATTACATTATTATAGGACAGCTAAGACTGCACACTGACCAAGCATTTTTAAGACTGATGTAGATACTAGTATTAAGTGATGTAAAATCTTAGACAAACTATGCAATGCCAACACACAACATCATTAAATGACGTTGCTTTTTCATCTCCTCTTTCATTTTATAACCAATATATCAGTTTGGCTCTCACCTCAAGTAGTCTGATAAAGGAAAGTGTGTGATCTATTTTGTTAGAAGTGAACATTATTAACAAGAGACTTGATGCTGCTGAGAAAGACTTGAACCATTAAGTCCAGGAGCTTCTAGATTTACTAAATTAACTAATCACTAAAGTAAATAAAGACACTTGCTCGTTTAGAAGAGATGACAATAGATACAAAAGAATGGAGATCAAAGGATGACTTTGTGTCTATTAATTCGCGTTAAAATAACGTGTTTTAAGTGATGACATTTCATTTTCTGCGGATCTGGTGGGGGGAAAAAATATGTGAAGGCAAAATTTCCAGGGGGAGAATCCCCACTCCCCACGCCCCACTCCCCCCATCACTCACCAGACACTCACAGATCACTTTTCAAACGAAACTACAGCCTATCTGCCAATAAGTTGCCTCACATGTTTTTAATGTTGATTTCTCATACGACTTCCATCTCTAGATGTAAACATTTAAGCTGAGATTTGATATTAATACTATTTTTCTCACTATGTTTCTACTCCAGGTCATAAATGTAGCCTATATAAACTGACAGTGACTTATCTAATAGCCCTTGTTAATATCTGTTTTGATTACTGAGGTCAACAACTCATTTTAGGTTATTTATTTCAAATAAAATTAATAAAACTCCCCACTCTGGGAGACGTGACTTAATAATAAATATAAACAGATAAAAGAAAAAGAAAAAGTGACTATTTCCTACCTTTATTTTGGCGAAGAACCAGACTCTCAACAACTGTGCGAAGTAAATTATTAGACTGAGCTACCGGCTCTGGGTTGAGTTGTCCCCACAGCTGTAACTCCTGTTATCCAGCAAACGGCTCAGTTCCTTCCCCTTTCTTCAGCTCTCGTGTGCCGTTTCCACGGCGAGATCTCCGACACGCACAACCAGTACAAGCCGAGCTCAACTGACTCTGCACGTGCCCGATAGGTAAGTAGCAGCGATTGGCTAAGGAGAACGTTTTTCATTGGCTGAGAACTTCGGCCAATTGGTGGCGTCCGCGCCGCTGATTGGTCGGCACGCACTCAAACCGTTCTGCTTTTCGAACGCAGCACGTGTAGCTGGTGTGGCTCAGAAGGCGTGGCCTGGAGTAGGAAGGGACAGCACGCTCTGCAGCTGTTAAAGGAATTTGCTGTTCATAACGGATCACATTTTAATCTTCGTGAAAAACGTTATCGCAATGACGAGGAAACAAACAAACAAACAAAAAGCTAAGTTTTTGGCATTGTCTTACTGAAATGTAACCGTTTAAGCGTGTTTTGCTTCCCACATGCAATTAAATAATTATATGTTAATTTAATTTTCTGTTAGTGTAAAATCTGATGATCCAACCAAAAATAATATTTACACTGAAGTGACTACATTTGAGGAAATAACACAAAATTTTAAGGGCATCAAATTTACCAGCAGTAAAATATTGCTAAAGCTTAGTTTATTTATTATTATTATTTTTTAATTAAATTTATGAAGCTGAAAACGTACTTGTACCTGTAATATACATACTTACAAATACTTACATATCTGGGTCTGGCCAATCACCTACAAATGAATAAAATACATCAGTAGCCTGTGATGTAGAAAATAAAAATATAGAGCTGTCCTTTAAAATAAAATAAAATAAAATAATACTTGAGGATCTAGTTTCCTTTGTTGTTGGACTTATTGTTAAAAGATACACCATTGAGTCATAGGCCTATTAAAGCCTTCACATAAGGCTCTGAACACAGTCTTATGCAATTACATAATAAGATATAGGCTGTAGGAGTGATTCACTTCTTTAGTCACATGCAGAATAGGGTGCAGCTCGCAAAAGGATCATCTTGGTTTGCTTGTTACAAAATGTGCTTGTTTATAATCATGAATATTATTATGAAATGGTTAAGGTAGATCAAAGAATAAAAAGTAAAAAGAAGGGTATCTATGGTGTGGATGAGAACATATCTTAAGACTGTTTTTGAAGAATATTGATGGACCAGACTTGTCATCAGAATGGATGAGAACAGCTGGACTAGAGTTTTCGTACAGACTGGACAGGATGTGCAAATCAGAGGAAGAGAGGATTTTTTTTCCCCTTATTTTTTATGGTTCACTCTTACAGCAGGCTTGAGACATGTTCCTAAGTTTGCATAGGTACATCTTATCTTATCTGCCTCTAAATTTTTGTGATCATAACACAACTGGTACTGTAACCATACAAGCATTGATGACAAGCACTCTCAGCCAATAAAACAATATCAAAACCTCACTATTCAAACAAATAAGTGCTGGTCATATTACATTGTGTTTTTGCAATTTTTTATGTATAAAATTGTGAATAATACCTTTATCAAAAATAATCAGGTGTCCTGATTTATTTCTTACAAAAATGTGATGAGGTGTACAATTATTAGGGATATTTCAAGTAACTATCATGATTTGGTGTGCACTAAATAAACTTGTAGATTTTACCTGAATGCAGCTGATGTTCATCAGTAAGAAAGAGGTCCAGCAAAAACATTTGGACATTTCACAAAATTACCACACAGTCTGTTTTAGGTAGACAGCTCACTTACCATAAAAACAACATCCTCATATGTAGTGATATATTTCATGGGGGTTATAGTTTCCATTTTAAATTGAAATGTTTTATACTCTTCTCTGCAACATTGTTGCAATATCGCTTACATGATAGCAGATAATTAGAGGGTAGCATAATATGTATAAAACATTTCAAAGCAATCAGGAAACGCATTATATTCTGGTTATGTGTTATGCTGCCAAACATTGTTATGTAGCTCTAGGGACCATAGTACATAAAAATTAAATTAGTATCAAACCCAGGCAATGAAAAACATTTCATTCAGGTTTCCAACAAGGAAGAAGCAGAAGCCAAAAGCCAAGCCAAACAATTAAGAAACAGGGACTCAGATACCCGTTATCTATATTTTTACCTTACATATTGAAAAAAGTTATGTTATTGTACTTATAGTGTCACTCTCTTTTATAAATAGGGATCAAAATCAAGTTGGAAAAAAGGCCCCAGAAGTTCTATTTCTAGGGTGTCAATTAAAAATGAATTTCCGTTTTACAAAAAAGATGTTTTACCTCCCCAATATACCCACAACTTCAGAACTCATGAATGCTTAAATACTTTTAATATACTGTATATATGTACTGTTATGTTTCTATGGGATGGTAAAGACATTGTTCGCCTCCCAGGGTTGCAATATCTCCAAACTCAGAACAATCAGCAGTTCCTCTGGGCTACAGCTGTACTGTATGAGGAAAATCAGCAATAACATTATTCAGTACCACAATAAAAATCAATAAATACTTTGAAATTTGCTGTACAGATCATTTGTACTGTTATAGTTACCGCAATGCCAACACAGAATTCAAACATTTAAAATCCTTTTTCCACAAAGTAAATTATTCCATAAATGCTTATATAAGTGTATTTTTTGCATTGCAATTTGACTCGGTTCAATTAATCACTAAGCGGTAGTTGAGAAACAGCTGTTTCAGCAACTCTAAACTGGATTTTAACATGCTTGACATGCTTTGATGATAACATGCTTTAGTGATCCGTTAACTTGGAAACCGAAATATAAACATATTTTTCAGAATCTCTGTCTCCCTCCAAGTATCCACACTTAAAAATGATCAAAATTATACTCCAAATCACGTAGGAGCCCTTATACAAATAAAACCCAAAACTATAGTTGAATACCATGACATATTGTTTCTATTTAATGTAGGTGACCTGATCCTTTAAAAGGGCTATCAGGAAGGCAGTTTTTTTTTAAGTATTAAATACAAGTCATTGGCCTGAAAGCTGCAAGCCCGGATATTAACTTGACCTCACAGACTAGTAAGCATGGTGAAAATGTTCCACTTTCCCCGTGTGAGGGACGTGAGAGCAAGTGCATGCAACACAGCCCCTTATGGCGAACGCCAAGCGTCTGGCAGGTGGACAAGGCCGGTGAGACTCAGCTCCAGAAGTTTGTGTAGTGACATTAAAACTACGTTGTTCAGTGGTGACCTTGAATTAATGGAGAGCAAGCTGCTGCTGAACTGAGACCTCATTAACACAAACAAATAAAAGAAAAACATCTCCCATAAAGTTTAATCTTCTAAATCAAGTTGGTTCAAATGACTTCCAAAGCCTTCCTGTTAGCAAAGCAATCAAATTACGCCTTATAGCAGTGGCAGTTTAATTTGCAATAGATTTCAGCATGTTTTGTTGGTTAAATCAAAACTCTAAACACTATTTTCCAAGTTGACTGAAGAAATTACAATCAAAACACATCTAACACATTTTCTTGTTTTTAATGTTATACAATGTGAAAACCTCGAAGCCAATATGGTCAGAATTTCCCAAGTCCCTTTTTCTCCTTCCACTTTGTTCCGGCCAATCCACAGATAAAGTCTTTTCTTAACAAACTCCGTCCCCTAACACCCCACCCATGGATCTTCTCTGTTTGCCCTGGAGACAAAGGAGAGTTTTCGGGCCATTTCCATGTTGTATATGCGCTTGCAGCACTCAAAGTTCTTCCTCTGTCGTTCTCGACAGGGCTTCTCGTAGTAGCGTTTGCGCTTCACTGTGTCAATAATCCCATCTTGGGTCAGGAACCTGGAGAAGGAGCAGAAAATGCGTCAATAGCTGGTACTGGAAATACCTATTTCTACAATTAAACAGAGAGCTCTAAAAATAATAATGGCAGAGCAGTCCTACAAATCTAAGTTCATGTTCTTAAATTCTAAAATTAAGCACTGAAAGACATATTTTCTGCATTGATTCACAGCACTAAATACAGCAAACTGGAGCCATGCACTGACAAGCTGGATAAATAGAAATAATGATATCTGCTATGGTATTCCCTAAAAAGGGGTAGATGTTTTGAAAACAACCAGGAAGGGCTAAAATATCGTATTCTCCAATTAAAAATCTGTTTTAACCTCACACATACAGAATTTAACATTTAAAAAGTTGCTGTAGCAGTGCTTGACTCATTAAAAATTGGAAATTTTCACACATACACAAAAACACCATCAGATTCTTGTATACTTCAAAATAATATATACATTAACGGTTATTTTTAGATAGATCATAAGCATCCACGAATCAATCATAAGTTTGTATTTGAATATATTTTCATCCATAAACCATTTTTAAAAAGACTATTAAAAGAAAACGTATTAATACGGATTTCAAAAGTGATATTGCAAAATTAAACTCTTCTAGGTCTGGATGCAGATCCAAATACACATTACATCTCACCCAAACTGCCTTGAAACATGCTTTTCATTAAGATAATTATGTTTATATATGTGTGGATGCAAGTGTTTCTTTTTGCACTTTGCGTGGGCAAGTGCGAACAAATTCGGTATAAACAGTGTTGCGAGTTGTGCTGCTGATTTACTTCTGTTAATGTACACCAAAGCGGTTAAAGTGATGTTCATAAACGATCCTTTGCTCCATGACACTTCCTCCTCCCAGATGAAGTTTCACATCAGAGGTGTTGTATGTAAAATAGTAGTTACTAGACTTATTAAAGTGGAAATATTGCGGTTCAACATACCCCCAACTTTTAGCTGTAGTTCTTATGTTGCATAATACTTTCACCCCATTTAAGGTTGATTTACAGCGGGTTTTTTTCTACCATCAGATATTACATAAAAGAACCCTGAGCGCTCGTGTCTACTGCGCAGTCGCAACCGTGTGACATTGAACACAACGTCGACCTGTCTAGCGGGAACCTGTCACTCCCGTGATGAAAACAAAACTAATACTAAGTTAACTGCATTAAGTTTAACCTGTTTAAAGTCTTGTACGCCGCATCGACGTCACCATCTTGAACCATGACTGTCCGAGCGATGAAACGCAGATGCCTCGCCATAGTGAGAGGAGTTCTTCTTTAATCATGTTCCGGGTACGAACACTTAATCATCAAAGGTTCCGGGTGCAATATTATGTGTTGCATAACTCAACGCCAGGCGTCGCTTCACTTGATTTTATTTTATTTTTTTCGTAAATTAGGACGACTTTACAACCCTTTAGTACAGGAGAGCCAAGATATCTTGTTTGATGTTATTGAGTAATGCTTTCCATAACGACTGCTAGAGCTGTTATCTAATATAAATAGCTTTGCCTTTACTTATTAACAATTTCAGTAAGATTACACTGTGCACAGCTGAATCGACTTGGTCTGTTTAATGTCACTTGCATGTGGAATGATATGAAATGTTATAACATTTTTAAAAAATGAGCAGTTTATATATTGCAACGTGTGATGGCATATTTATTCCCTTTTCAAGTCTCTGTTTAATAACACAGGCCTCAGAGCGTAGAGTAGATACAACAAAAGGCAGTAAATATTTCATTGCTCTAACTGAAAGCTGATGTGATATTTGGCAGTGCACATGCTCACCTTTATTGGTACTGTTGACAGATTCAGTCCAACCTGATAGGAACAATCCCAGAGATGCACACATTTTTCCAGATGTTTTTAATTCTCTAAATACTTATTGTTTTTTAGTTACAAACACCTTTTCACGAGATTCAAGTTATTGTTATCTGACAAAACTTACCTTTATACTTTTCAGTCCTAGAAAATCTAACTGAAGGTGAGCTTTGATTATCATATCAACCAAGATTTAAGAATATCCGCAGATACTGATGATTTTCCACATTATCACACTCACAACCTTTGCTTCGCTGTTGGGGTTTTGCATTCAATGTGACAGTCCTGACCACGCTTCCATCAAACCAGGTAGACATCATCCAAATTTGTTTTGACATCAACTTGGATGATGTCTGTACAGATTGGTGTCATGAGAGGGCCCTTGTTTGGTTTCCACTGTACCCTGTCTGAAACACTTTGATTTTCAAAGCTAAATTGTTAAAGTAGTACAGTGTATGTGGGACAATGTGGAATAAATTAGCATTTATGTTCAAAATAATGCAGTTGAAATTATTTTTATGTCTGTCAAACGTAAAGACATCTGCATCAATGGAAAGGATCTTTTCATTTTAATAGTCTGTGACCTCCTGGCATGTTGCTTCTGTCCATACACATTACTTTAATTAGTCTGTATGTCATTATCTAAATTGAAATCTTTAAATACTGAGGTAGTCCCCTGTGTTTCCTGCAAGATTAAAACTCTCCACTTTTCTTTCAGATCAGAGAACTTGACAGGTGTTATTATTGTCTGTATAAAGAGTTTCAGGGGAATCACAGATTTATCAAGCTACATCTGTTGTCATAGCAACAGAAACCACAGTGTCCTGTGTTATTCTGTCATCATGGCCATTCTCCTCTTCCTCTTCTCAGCCCTGAGCTGCTGTTGCCGTCTGCATGTCTGAGTCCGAGGTCAGCTAGCGGTGATGTGAGTGCTTTTGTGGATCTAATTTGCACTCAAAAATCCTTTCACGTGTCCTTTCTTTGCATAAAACAAGCCGATGGGTTTCATTTCCATGTTGCTTCGGCTTTACACCGTACTCTACCTGTATGGGGCCACTGGGAGAGACATTTACACAACCTGCACAACTAAACATCATCACTCCTTTTGTTGAGTGAATGCTATGCATCATGTTTCCAGGGGCGTCTCTTCTGATCCAGAGCTGATGAAATCTTTCTGGCAGTGAGTGAGTGGGTTTGTGAGAGAAAGAAGAAAAGGAGACGGAATAACTTAGACAAATACCACAAGAGACTCTGCCAACAAGATACATTTCACTTGCTCTGCTAAAAACAAACACATCTCACTGACAATGCTTCAGAGCAGATAAATAATGTATGACTTTATTTTACTTTAACAGTTTCAGCTGCTCTGTCTGCTTGTTGCTATGGCAACCCTTAGGCGGAGTGGCAAGCCTGTCCATCAGTCATTACAAGCAGCACTGTTTAACTAGAAAATCGGAAGTTCAGAGTTTCCAGTCAGAAAAAAAAACAGTAGTTATAACATATATGTGGCAGTCCAAATAACAAATTGTGGTGGCACCACAGAAGAGCCCAGGGAAACTTAACTAACAGACCAGCAATGTATAGACACACACTGAAGGATCAAGGAGAAACAAGTGTGGATAATTACACTTAAACAGACAACCAAAGAAGTGAACACCCCCACCTCCCACAGAAGGAAAAAAACCCTTTCAAAGTCAAACAGGAACTCCGACTGCATTCAAAAAAGGAGTTTGACAACATCAACAAAATACAAGTAAATCATGACTAAAAGTCAACAATACAGGAGAACAGAGGAAAAATCAAATAAACCAAAATCTTATACATACAAACTACGGAGCAATATGTTGTTAACAGTTTGCATTGCAATTAACACCTATCCAAGTCAGTAAGCAAGTCCTTCAAATTCTCTAATTCACAACTTTAATGCATCTTAAATGAGTCCTAAATTATGAAGCAAACGAATGCAGGATTTCCTCGCTAGTGTGCAGCTATAGTTCCAGTACATCAAGTATTTTGTCCTATTGCAACCAAAATCGTATCATTATGCAGCCCTTGTTGTTCTATTATCTTTGATTACTTTTTTGATTGTTATTTAGAACTATTGATTCAAATTACAAGTAAATAAAAAAGAAACTTAAAACTTGGACAGACAACTGTCTAAGCAATCGATTGGATTATTATTATTATTATTATTATTATTATTATTATCTACAGTAATAGCCAAGAGAGCTGTTTTGCTGCCCCTGTAGCCCTATTAGCCCGAGGTAGCTGCCTGTCAAAATGACCTTTTGTGGGTTCTGTACACTAAAAGTTTTCACTTGTAAGAGTTTTGTAGCTTGGTTGTACAGTTTTACATTTTCTAATTGCATTCATGGTTTTAGCTGAACTCTTGTGGATTGGCCCTCACAAGGACTTTTTCTATCTGGGGTTGGTTGTGTGGTTTATTGAAGTCCAGCAATCTGATCCTGACCCATTCTGAGTGTCCCTGGCCAAGACATTAAACCACATCTTGCCTCTCATTGGTGCGTGACTGTATTTATGGTACAAACCCCAATAAACAAATAAAGGAAAGGAATCACCACTGTTGTAGGATGTTCATTCAACTGATTTTATTTTTTTAAATCCCAGTTATGATATAAAACACTTTCATTTAAGAGGTGACCTGCTTGGATTCAAGCATAAAATCTAAAATTAGACAAAATAGTTGTAATCAATGGCTATTTTCCTCCCCCTATGTCCAGTAGAGAAAAACATGAAACCATTATACTGTTTATTAATTATACTGTTTGCCCTGTTTACTTGAGGTCTTCATACACGTCAGTGTCTTTTGTAGGTTAGTACTGCACGTTTCAGCGTTATTGTTCAGTCTTGCTCCTTATTTCCACTTTCATTTGTTTATTATACTGATTGAACCTCTCCTGCAGTGTCTCTGATTAAAATAACTGAAAAATAGTTGTTTGTGCTACTGATTTGTTGTGATTCTTGATACAAATTCTTTCTCTGTCTACACATTATTTTTATGTCGTCAAGAATTTAAAAACAGATGCTCAATATAGACATAAACAAGACATCTTTGACCCCATGTATCATCCTTCAAGTTAAAAGAGATTTCTGCTATAAAGGGACATAAGTCTTACCTCCATCTACACATCCATGTAACTTAACAGATGTTTAGCACCCAGGCTAACTGGTTGTGTGTGAAAACAACAATTAACCTATTTAGTCCATTTCCACCAGGTAGGAATATACACGTCAGCACTTCTTAGACTTTATTGACGGGCCACGTTGTGTCGCACATGAAGACCCCAGTGTCCGAAGCTTATAACTTTACTGACATTAAGGACTGTTATTTTTAAGTGGCGAGGTTGGAATAGTCACTTGTTTATGTTTTTATATCTTGACAGCAGCAAGTTTCCAAAGTGGGTTTGATGTCATAGTGTTACCTAGTAGAGGGAGCTGCAGCCATCTACCCAACACATCTGGCAGGCAAAATACAAACTACATGAAGGTTTACTGTTTCAGACTGTTCTGTATTGACCCAAAAGGTGTACCACTCGGTAGAAAAGCAGCTTATGTGATCTCATAGAGATATAAACCATTCATGAGATTAATTTTCTCCACATAACCATATCTTGTTTTGGTCATAACTTGCCACTGTCAACCAATTTGTTATTTACCTCCTTCTTTCTTTGTTTCTTTGTTTCTTTCTTTGTTTCTTTCTTTCTTTCTTTTTCTTTCTTTCTTTCTTTCTTTCTTTCTTTCTTTCTTTCTTTCTTTCTTTCTTTCTTTCTTTCTTTCTTTCTTTGTCTCCTCATGACCCTGTAGAAACACAACAGTACATGAACAATATTTCATTCTGTCATAAATATTAAATGACAATGCCAATGCATTTCAGAGCTTTAAACATCAACCCCCATATCTCATCCACATTCCAGCTCTTTAAAATCTTAACACATAACTGTGGTTTGGGTTCCTGTTAGTTCACTGGTGAAATCCGATTCAAAATGCAGTTATTGTCTTGTCACATCATTGCTATGACATGGTACCTTCTTAGAAAAACAAAGCAATTAGCACTTTTCCTCACCAACATCAAAGACCTTACTGGAAGTGCATTTTCCAGCTCGTATCCAAATGTTTCACCACGCTGCAAGAGGTGGAGGGTGCAGTTCGGATCAGGGGGAAAGTCCCTCCCTGCCATCTGGGTCCGCACGGGGCTGGACCAGCATCAGATCCAGGCGAGCTGTCAGCCAATGATCGGAGGCGCAGATGCGAGCAGAGGAGACGGCTTTTGCAAACCGGGGCCAGACTTGCCGGAGAGTTTGCAATCAAAATCAACTTCTAGTCTTCAAATACGGTCTCTGCAAGCACTTTCACTGAAATGGAGAATAAAGTCGCAGATTTCTCAGGAAAATGGAAAATGAAGTCCTCGGAAAACTTCGAGGAGCTTTTGAAAGCTCTGGGTGAGTTCAGTAACTGTTGGTTTTATTCAGATTTTAATGTGTAACTGTCATAAAAGACGGGATTGTTTATAGTTTTTTTGCACGTGAAAACGCATGAAATTCGGAGCTTCTCAATGTTTCATCCAGCTTGGTGTTTTCTGGTTTATTGATCAACCACGCAGGTCAATTGTTAAAATGCTAAAAAAAAAAAAAAAAAAAGGGACGCATTTCCATTACAAAGAGTCGTCAGTCATCCCACTTGTCCTAGCAGCAAACCGTAATTCAAAGCTGAAGTGACTCTTTGGTGAAACTGATGTGCTGCTGCCCTGCTGATATGTGCATGAGAATACAATCGTTACGCTTTCCAGCATCCCCTGTTTATATGCAGGAGTGAGAGGTCAGGTGAGGGCCATTCATGGCATCCATTAAAAATCTGAAGACAAGTAGCCTGTGGACATGCTGGATCAGACCCATTTAAACAAGGGTCCTCATGCGGTTGTAATTACAGCCAGTATAAGTGGATCTAAGCCTTGACATGGGCCCCAGCAGCCAGCCAGTTCTGAGACTGACTTTCCTTTACTGCCCGGGGCCTTCCTGACCCAGTCTGTCTGTGTGTGCTGCCTCTGTTAGGACCACAGCATGAGCAAATATAGTCTGAACTGAATCAGATGTCTGAGTTGGTTTGATCTCTCAGAAACAACGTTAACTCACATGAGAAATATGGGAAACTTAATGGTCAACTGGTGCTTTATGTTTACTTTCTGCCACATGTCAACTCTGTGATGCATGATGAAATACAGTCATTTCCTTTAGGTTCAGTCTTTCTATTAAATTGTCTTTTTTGCAGTGGAACTCCATGTAAAGTTCACTGAGTGAGCCTTACGGCTATAAATGTATTGCTGCTTAAGGTCCAGGGGGTAAGGAGGTCTGATGTGACTGTTGAAAGAGAGTAAAGATACAAAATGATGTAAATTATCTATAAGGAGTCCCAAAACTATCACATAGCTGCCCATGATACCACATGTCGAAGTATTAAACTTATCTAATGAAAATATTCCAAAAAATATGACAAAGATTACTGAAAAAAACACAGATAACAGTTAAACAATACAGACACAAAATATTGAAAATTCCGACACACAAAGAAGTAGAGGTCTCATTTCTGTAACCAAAGCCGCAGTTGTCAGAAATATAACTGTTCAAAAATGACATTTAAAGTAATTACTGTCTCCCTTTGTGTATTTTTAACAGTTCAAAACCATCCAACACAACTTTGGGTACATGCCTGTACCTGTAGGAACCATAAAGTAGAGGCAAACAGAGTGAACCTTTATTAACTTATTCAGGGTTTGTCTTTCTTGGACTTTTTAATTGTTGAAATGAATGCAAATGAGTTTATCTAATCAGTTTAGAAACAATGACTTTGGTTGGAGACTTCTTTGCAGAACAACAGAAAATTATACACACACCCCATAAAAGTGACATTTATGCCATCTCCATCTCACTAAAGGCTTTTGCACTTGTAGCCACGCAAATAACCCAGTTGGATGTCTTATGTGTTCTTCTTTTTTATGGCTTTGTCTTATTCTTTTGTTGGTTGTTGTGGAGCCTTTGAAATGCTCATCTTTTTTTTTGATCATCTGATGTGTTCAGACTTCAGCGTTGTGGAAAAAAAGAACCTGAGAACAATCCTCCCTTTTTACCCAGCTGTCATTCATTTATTATTCAGTTAGTGTTTATGCTTAGATCTATTTGTGTGAAGTAACTGGAGCTAATCGGATTAGCAGGCGTCTTTATACAAGCCTCCAGGGAGGTTTGGGGCTAATTGTGGTGTTAAGTACATATATAATTAGTAGTTTGAAGTGTCTCACCAGTATGGGTATGTTATTTCCCCATTAGGTACAAATCAGACAATCTGGCAACCATTTTCAAAAGCACAGCATTAGTTTTGGACAAACGTCTGTGATTTTAGTTTATTTATTACAGAAAGAAAGTCATTTTACTTTGCCTAGATGCACACCCCAATCGAGGTTGAATAGATTTTCTGAGAAAAGTTGCGTGAAAATGTTTTTGAAAACTTTTTTTTTGTCGCTGCAAGAGCTCTGTGAAAATTATGATCACATTTTGACTCTTAAATGTCATTTGCATAGTTTCAGTGAGCCTGAAACAAGGACAGAAAACATTCCACACATTTTGTTCTCAGAGCTTTATTTTCACACAGTTCTTCTATATAGTATATAAAAAAAAGTCTACAGAATGATTCACTGTGATGAATTGTTTATCACAATAACACTCAAAACCACTGGTATGCACCGCTGTGGTTATATTCCCTGAAATCGTTACAAAACACCTCTCCACAGCTTTCAGTTTGAGTTTAGATCTGCTTTCGTGTGTGCTCAGGTGTGAATGTGTTCCTGAGGAAGATTGCGGTGGCCGCAGCCTCCAGTCCAGCAGTGGAAATCACCCAGCAAGGAGAGACTCTCTCCATCAAGACGTCCACCAGCGTCCGCACCACCCATGTTTCCTTCACTGTGGGTCAGTCCTTCAACGAGGCCACGGTGGATGGGCGGCCATGCACGGTACACATCTCTGTCCCTCCTCTGAAAGTATTCCTGTGTAACATAAGTCCGTGCATACCAGAATTTACTCAAGGACAGCGTAACTAGCCACAGTTCTGCACAAATGCAACACATGGAAATAATTTCAGTGCAACTCCGGAGTCAGCCTGGGCGATAATGCAGAGATCTGTTCTTAATTTCTTTGTGCTGAATGAGTAATGTACACGGTCCCTGACAGGCCATTAAAATGTTCTGACATGCGGGGATCTGCACCCTGAACTCCAGTTGTGAGCATATCCAAACTCTCCTTGAACCTCGGTGTCCACATCGGTTCAGTGACGTCAATTGTTAATATTCTTCTCGTTTGACTCTCTGCAGAGTGTTCCTAAATGGGAAACAGACCGAAAGATCAGCTGCGAACAGACTTTACAAAAAGGCGATGGCCCTAAGACCAGTTGGACCCGCGAGCTGACCAATGATGGGGAACTTATACTGGTAAGTATTTTGTGTACAGAAGCACAAACTAAGATAAATGTCTAATTGGTCATTTTTATGTAATTACATCCATTTCAGCAGTACTACTAGCATCCTTTGTCTCCAAGTTCTGATCTGTGTCGAATCCTACAATCATGTAAAAATTAAAGCACATCGTCTTTCTTTTCAAGGCTTTAAAGGACATAATACAAATATTTTGTTTTTTGTAGGTCTTGAAATTAAGTAAATACAACCTCAGATGAAGAAAAACATGAGATCATTTACACTGTTATTTTATACATTTCTTTCTTCTTTTTTTTGAACAAAAACTTTGCCAAAGTAGTAAAGATCTTAAGAAGCAGTTTTATAAAACCTGAGGAGACCCCAAGACTTTGCAGGATCTGGGACTGATCTAGGATAAAACATTGGAAACAAATATTATGCTCACATGAATCAGTATTATACCTTTGCATCTTACAACAAAACAACACTGTTCTCAGATTATTATTTATTTATTTTATTTTATTAATTTTTTTGCTCCTTTTCTTCCAGACAATGACTGCCGGAGAAGTTGTCTGCACAAGAGTTTATGAGCGGGAATGAAAAGCATTTTTCCTCACCGCCATCCTTCAGTACTTCTGTTACGTGCTTCATGTATGATTTGCATTTTCTGGCCTTGTTTTCTTCGTTTTCATCCTCCTCTCAGCTAGAGACTCCCGGTCAAGCCTTGCTCAAAGACTGAACAGTGAAGAAGAAGCAAATTACCCTCAACGGCTAAATAAACTCTTTATGTATGAATTAGTCATCCCATACATTCCTTATAAGCGCTCTATTGCAGTGTCCAAATCCTTTTTAAAGATGTGAATAAACTGTTTTATATAAATTTACTGAGGGCTGATTCCTTTCTTTCTGCTCAGTTCACCTCCCATTTCTTCATCATCTGTCAGGATATCACTTTACACTTTGGTCTGCCTTCTTATTCTCCTGATTATTCCACACCCTGCTCCTCTAAATCTTTCCATCTGCTGACCGGTACCTTGTCTTCTGTTTTTTTTCTTCTTTTCTTTCCATCATAGATCACTTCAGTATGCAGTTGATTAGTCTATAAACTCCCTAAAAAAAAAAGTTGCTGAATACTTGATAGAGCTCTTCTTTGAAAGACACTTGACATACTGTAGATGGATAGGAAACAGGGAGTGGAAAGAAAAATGATGAGAGGAAGGAGAGAGCGTTTCCATGAGAAAATTATTTCATAGGATTAGGAGCTGTTAAATTTCCTCTATATACCAGGAGTGTGCTCACTAAAATATCCCCACACTCAGCTGACTGGTTTTTCACACAGATATGAAGAATTAACTGGCTTCCCTTTATGCTGCACTGTTGTTGCACTGGGAGACATCTAACTGTCAAAACTTGTATTTAAACTAAAATAATCACAACCAAAATATAAAAAAAACAGATCTTGTGGGATCAATTCGACTTTAATTGGCAGATTTAACACTAATCCCAGTCTGAACGCCTTACGCCAGCTAAGACTAAACAGAGTTGTTCAGTCTGAAACTAACTTCACCTCGCTGTGAAAAATTGATCTTTGGGGTCTCTCAGGCATTTCCTGAAGAAAGTTCTTGTGCAGTTCACAGGCAGCGATGGTTATTCCAGGTTTCTAAACACCGTCAGACCAGCCTCCCTCTTTATTGCCTCCCAGTTTATATGCCTGGAGTACTTTGGAGCACTCTGCCTCCTTTATAATGAATGTTCTCTATGACATCAGCTGGTAGATATTTGTCTGTTTCAGATCCACTTCTTACTTAAATTTTGACTCCAAATAAGCCCATTGGTTTTCATCATTTGATACTTGACTCCTGAGCTAAAGAGATGATTAATGGGTCAGGAAGGAAGAAAAAAACTGTTTAAAATAATTACCAATGTTTTGTGCTTCAGTCTGTTGCCTTCTTTTTTTTAAAATGCTGCTTAATCTTTCTTATTTGAGTCTCAATCTTATAAAAGTGCAGAAAAAATTGGAAATTTTCATGCAAAGGTAAACTTAGTTTGTCTGTCTGCAGCACTAAAAGAGAAGTGAAATCTTAGTAGACATGGCAAGTATGCATGGCTTTCACAACATCAACCATCATGTATGTGCTTTTATGTCTCACAGCTGCAAAATATGTTTCCAATGACCCCAGTGAAACTTCTGCTATTGTGTAAATACTCTTCCAAACCGCAGCAGTCTAACTGCTCAGAGGGATTGGACAGCTCCCCACTGTTTGCTCAATAAGAAAAATTGCTTTGCACATACACACACACACACACATGCACACAGATACATACATACATACATGCGCCCATATACAGATCAAAAAAAAAATACAAGATTCAAGGTCCTGTAAACTGACTGCTTTGACGGATCATTGTAGGCCTGGCTGAAACATTGTAAAGCAGTCCCTCCTTAGGCGGGCCACTTTCCACACACAACTGTTATGCCAGTTCATTCCTCAGGTAGTGATGTCATGGAGCATTGCATTGCTCTATTGGCTGAGGGGGAATGCTGTGGTTTTGGGACCGAGGAGTCGCCGGAGTCCAGTGTTTGATTCAGGGCCATCTGGACTAATTATGTCTGGACCCAGTAGAGGAAATGATGAGTCACAAGAGTTAGCTGACAAACACTGATACTGTAAGCCCTGGCCACGAGGACTGCGTCTGCCCTTGTTTCCTCGTGGTTAATTGTAAGAATATAATTAAACTGAATTTGAGTGTATATTTAAAATGCAAAGAAGAACAACTATTATGAAGACAGATATGAATCAATAAAACATTCATGATCTCTGTTTTTAAAATATTATACTTGTAATTCAGAATTCATTTTTTATTTGCTATTATCAGTTGCTTATCTGAAAAAAGCCATCAATGAGGCATTTTACATTTTCTCATTTACCAATTTAATGTCCAACATAATTTACAACAACATTTTTTTTGTTTCTATGAAAATGCCACAAATGAATTAATTAAAAAACAGCTCTAAATGTTTCTCAGACAGTAAGTAGTAATGATATAAATGTAAAGCTACTAAACTGCTCTCTCGTGATGCTTAAAATGATCCTGACTGCCCCAGCATGCCAGAACATTTTACTTACATAATATATAACCCCACTTTAACCAGCTTGTGCATCTATTATTATATATGTGAATTAAACTATTTAACTGACATGAACATCTGTAATATAGAATTCCAGAGGAAATGTGCATTATATGTTTAAACAGGTCTGAAGATGCATGCAGTTTGTGTGCATGACAGGGAGTTTGACTGCTGAGTGTTAAATCTCATGACTGTCTTCACCCATGTGACCCCATGTGGCTTGTACGAAAAGAGAATGAAAAGCGATCAAGCAGGATTTTGGATGATCAGTGGGCCATAAAATATGGACAAACTGGTGGAGCTGAAGATGTAATCCTATCTGCTGCCATCCAGCTGGCAACCACAGTGTCATATATGAGAATTTAAACCTGTAGCGTGGTCTTGTACACAAGCTGGACCCAAAGGAGATCAGCTTTTAATAACTCACTTTTAAATTTAGTGAGATTGTAATTCAAAAACAATTGAATTTCAAGATTAATTTTGGTGACATTTGATGTATCTGTTTAAATGAAAAGAAAAATGGGCAAGAATGGTTTTTGGTTTTTTTTTGTTGGTTTTGCACCTGAGCCACAGCACTGTTCAATCCGACCTTTATCCTGAGATTCACTCTTAGATGAGATTAACAATGCACAAGTGTGACATCTACTGGAAAAGCAAATAATTACTTTTTTGTTATCAACTACTGAAGACCTAAGATGTCCAGGAAACATGAACTGATTAGTCCACATGATCCATAAGGTTTTGATGAGTGAAATCAACTTTGCATAAGATCTATCTTTTTAAAAATGCAAATATGTTTCACATTTTGGGTCATGACGTCGCATACAAAAGTAAAAGAAAAAAAGTATTGTGAGTGCTTGGAAATATACACTGTATTTGAACATCTCAAGTGTCTATGAACATAAAAGCTCTCACATAGTGTTTACCTTTGTTTGGGGATGCCTAAGTCTGGAAATATCACTCAATTAATGTTTTAGATGTACAAGGTACCGTGACACCGTGACAATTCTCCAGCCTCTGTGTTTTTATTTTCACACAATTTCTCATCATATTCTGTAAAATGATACACCAATTTCAAAACGAACCACTTCCCCATGGAGGATGGGTATAGAATGAAGAGGACATGCATACATGAAAGAAAATGGTTGCTACAGAGACTTAAAAGTTAAACAACTGAGCTTCTTTTTTGTGGATGCCCATTCACTTTCTCATCTCTTAGATATTCTGGTATGATTTAAATAACTTGCTGTCACTCAGAACCATCAATCTTCCTACTTTCTCTAGAAAGAATGTGATTTATTTCATCAATAAATTCCATGTGACTGTTTCAGAAACTATTCATTTTGGTGCTCTTACAGGTAAATACCACACACCGCTCATTCAGTATCTACAAGTGCATGAAAACTGCTGCCTCATTGACAGTATTCTTCAACTCTTTTGCCAACTACTTTAGGTTTTAAAATGCATCGTTAATATGGACAAAAAGGTGGTATTATATTCCAAAGTAAGTCTCTTATCTTTGGGTTCTTTTTTATACCTGTGTCTTGTACCTCTTCGTTTCTTTTCGTTTTTCTTATCCAACTCTAAAATGTGAATATTCACATGGATTTTTTTTTCAAATTAGACACAATCTCAACATGTTGTGAAACGTCTTCGTTTCACTATTTTCAGCTGTAAAGTCTTTGTCCAGTTGTTTTCTGCAGGCATACTGATTCATTGTTAAACAAACAAACAAATAAATAAATAAATACACACAATGGACTCAAATGTCACTTTTTAAAAGGAGTAAGTTTTAGCCAACCCAATCCACCCACCGTAAAATTAAAATGAAGTAAAATAAATTAAATTAATTAAAAAAATAAAAAAAAATCGGTGTCAAGTTCCACCCCGTCACATTTCCCACGTGACTTTGTGCCGCAGCAGTCATGTGACTGCTCCGGTCACGTGCTCAACTCCCTGTTCTACTGATGTTTTCCTGCGGAAGAAAAATGCGACTCTGCAATTCCCTCAGTTGACGTCGTATTATAACTAAACAGACCTCGGGAATAAAGAAGACGTGATTTCAGCCATAAGCCTGTCTGAACCTTACAGTTATTAAAAACGGTGGAGACATGAGCAGCGAAGGCGGGTCTAGCTAGCTGTCGCCGTCAGTTCTCAGTTCAGAAACGGAACCAAAGGCAGCGATAAACCTGCTGGATTCACAACTGTGGATTGCTTCTCGTCTTTCTTTTTTGACATTAGTAATAAATTGAGGAAGTGGACATGTCAAAATACACAAGCTTTCCGGAGCCGATGGAAGACCAGAACCCTTTCCAGGTGGACGAAAACCTGCGTTTTGTGTCGTTTCAGTTGCTTGTATCGTGTCATGTTTGATATCAGGCGTGTTGTTGCTCATGTGACGTGGATTTTTTTCTTGTGGGCCCATCTGTCTTCTTTAAACTCTGCCCACTTACTGCTTTTATTAACTCTATCGAAGTAATGATAACTGGTGCTCACTTTGGCCAACTATAGATTGACTCGGAAAGATAATAATATCTGAACATGTATGTGTATGTATTTTTATTTTTATTTGTTAGGATCCTGCTGTGACCCAACATAGCAGTAACACAGGATATGCCACACTGGACCTTTACAACCCATTTGACAATCCAACGGGGGTGAGCACTGTTTGAATTTTCATTTTTCACTATTGATAAATCAATGAGTATCAAATGAGTATTTGTTTCTCTCATTGTATGTCTGCACTTTAAGTAATTATCAGATATTTTTATGGAAGCTGTTTTTTTTAAACCTTTTTTTTTTAGAAGATATATAAACTCAGAAATGATTTTGCTTAACAGTATTACTGTCATGTGAATATGATGTCATGCCCCCCTCTCCTCTCTCATTCAGTACAAACCCAAAACATTTCCAAACTCGAGCTGGGCAGCTTTAAAACAAAATCCATTTGTCCCGTTGTAGTTGGGGATCAAATAAAAAAAAATAAAAGAGAGAAGTTGGTGACATTTAGCCTGGTTTACTGTCACTGTAAGAATGTATATGTGAAACTCAGCCAATGGTGAAGTGAAAGCAAAACTGCTTCAGTAGCCAACATTTTTACTTTGTTCACTCTGCTTATGTGGCAGAGTTTCCTAATTTTCTAATGCTAGTGAAAAGCCTGCTAGACACAAAGGAAATAGATAAAATCTAAACGCTACAGGCGCTATGTTACATGCAGTAAGATGGAGATATAATGATCATGAGCATGCAATTTCTGTAACAGAATAGCTCATGCATTACTCTAGGGAAATGGCAGATAAGAGGATGATTAGACTTGAGAGTAGATTGCAGAATTGTATGCAGATCTGACTCATTTACCATTGAGTTTCATTTGCATTTAACACAATCTGTTATAACCTTTCATTTATCTTAGATGTCAGGCTGCTTCCTGGGATGGATTCAAGTGAACATTATCTATATGGAAAATTAAGCAAATGTGCACTTTATGACTCATCTTTTTTTTTTTTATCAAAATAGGTCAAACCAGCTGACACTGTTAAGTTTCAGAGCCCTTGAGTGCTTTTGTTCAATATGTTGTATGCTTTTCCTCACTGTGATGTTTGGATTGTACATAAATATGCCTGTGTATATACAAAGTGACACAGTTCTTGTATTGTGTCCATATATTATGAACTGTGTCATTTGAGTTTTGTTGCTAGGAAAAAACTTGGTGCACTATCATGTAATTATAGTGAGTGGTAGTACATTATAAGCATATTTTACTGATGAATGGTAGACACTGTAATAGGATTATTGTAGATTTCTGTCAAAACCAGCATTCTTATTCCCAGAGTTGTTTTATGTGAATATATAACCTTGTTTGACCATAATGCAGCCTCACAGAGGTTTTGGTCTGGGAATGGCACCACTTGTTTTTAACACTTATAATAATCGCTGGCCATGACTGTTAGAAGCACTATTTTACCTTTAGTTATTCATTCTTTTAAACCATCATTTTTGAATTATCTTCTTCTTGCCCACATTATTAATCATATTAATTGATGCATGTTTTTTTTCTTTTTTTCACTACTGAACATTTGCAGCCTCCGCCACCATACGAGCCCACATCTCCCTCTGCTCCATCCGTTCCTGCACAGACGCCACCCAGCAGGACGACACCCACTGAGCCTCGCAACTATGGCTCCTATAACTCCCAGGTATTCATGCTGAAAGTGCCAAGGGAAATGTTATTTTGGTTGTCACTCCAGTGAATGCTAGATACACAAACATTTTTTTGGATGTAGAAAATGAAAAGTATGAGTAGAGTACACGTCTGTTATTTGCGCTCGCTGGGAGTTTTTTTTTTTTTTTTTTAAATCTTTTTAAAAGCTATTATGTCACAGATCAACTACTAAGTTTCTCTATATACAGCTGGGTACCAGATCTTTCAAATAAAAAACAATATTTGATTTGAATGGATTAATGCACGCATCTTTAAGCACCCTTAAACTTGTACTTGCAGCAGCGTTTGAATCTTTAACATCACCGTGATACAAACACTCATATGCAAAGTTGCATATTTTGAAATCAACTTCTTTACATATTTCTCTCCATTTTTTACACACATAATTTAATTTTTTTTAAGTTTAATTCAGTTTTGATGTCTTACTTTTCTTCTGCCTCTATATGTAAGCCTGCAGTGAATGCCACCACAGCTGAGCTCCTCAGGAAGCAGGAAGAGCTGGACAAAAAAGCCCGGGAGCTGGAGAAGAGAGAGAGGGAGCTTCAGTCGCATGGCCTTGGACCTGGAGCCTGTAAGAAACAGAGAAACGGCAGTTACAAGTTGATTTGGAGGAAATAATTAACATGGAATTAGGATGACTTGATAGTGAACCATTTAGAAGACATGTCTTAGGTTACATCTGTATCGTTTTAAGGAATTCTTTTCATTTTTTTCATTCTCTAGAGGAAAAGCACATATAACAACAAACTATTTTTTCAGTGACTTTCTCCCCCTGTATTCTTTTCCTCAGCTCGTCAGAATAACTGGCCCCCACTGCCTTCATTCTGCCCTGTGGGCCCCTGCTTCTATCAGGACATTGAGGTGGAGATCACCCAGCGCTTCCAGCGTACTGTCACCACCATGTACTACTTCTGGATGTGTGAGTCTTTGCTCTTCTATCTAGTGTCTTGAAGCAGCACTGGAAGAAATTGATTTTTGATCTTTTGGACCACTTATAGCATCAGTGTGGTCTATTGGATACATAATCCTAAATACAAGTCATAAATGGAGCTCTACCCACTGATAGTGATACATGTGGATTTTAGTTTTTATCAGAGGGAACCCACTACAACCAGCTAAGAAAACAAAGCCTATGGAACCAACGAAGACAACAGAAGAAGAAGCACTTCTGTTTACAACAGCAACGGGTGGTAAAATCCCAAAGCAGCAACATATTTAGCATTATTATTATTATTATTATTATTATTATTATTATTATTATTATACAGCTGAACTCTACAAATAAGAATAACCCCACACAGAGTTAAACTTCTTTTGCATGCTATCGCCCACACAACTTGACAGGAGCCGTTTCAGAAGAATACATCCCACTTTGACATCAGTCCTTACATTAATCTGAGTGTGATGTTGCAAATTAGCAATTGACGAAATGCATAAAGGCAAAACTACAGAGTTCACAACAAAATTAGCACATCAAAACAAGAAACCACAGGAACAAAACGCAGCAAGCCAGTAATCAATAATAAGACATTTCTTCATCCTGTTTCTTCTTGTAGCTCTTACCAGTAACTAAAAGATGGTGCAAGATTCACCCATGTCTAGTCTTTTTCTCTTCTATGCTTCCTGTGACTTTGTCTTCTTTACTTTCTTTGGCACCTCTGCCATGAATAGTGAGATGACGAGCTTCTTAGGTGTTGAAGTTGGTGTGATGCACGTTCCTACAGGAGTGATTGGACCTGGACCACAAAGTTGTACTTCCAGGGTAACTGGTTGCACTTCGTCAGTAAAGGGATGTCCCATTCACTCCAATATAAGTCAGAAATACCAGAAGGATTTTGAAATTATAATCTTATGGTGAAAAGAAATACAGCATTGTTTTAATGCAACATTTCAGTCAAGTTGTCTAAAGATGTAATGGTTTTTTGGGCTGGTTTGTTTTTTTTTCCATATTGGGAAAAAAAAGGACTATTCAACTAATCCTGTTGCATGGAAAGCAGTGAGAGCTGACTTGTGCCTTTTCACCTGCTGTACTATTGGTTGTAGAAGTGTGAGTGTTTGTTCAAATACTCTGACACTTTGCTGTTACATAGAGGCCACTTCGGGCATCTAGACGAGAATCAGTGCACTTTTGTTGAAAAGAAATGAGCTGTTTCAAACCTCACCTGGGTGGATGTTAGCTTTGTTTTTAGTCATATACATGTCATCATATAAAAACTGTTTTACAAAATGATCCAGAAGTAAAGCCAGACCCAATTTTTCCCTCAATATTTGTAAAAATAAGTCACACAGATCAACCTTATATAACATTTTAACCAATAGATTGTGAGAAACATTGACAAAGGCATTAGTAAAAATTAAAATCTTTAAACCAGCCTTCTTTATAGATATATTTAAACCCCCAGCTTGACCTTCAACCATCTGTCAAGGTCACTTCTATCACTAAATACACATATGATATGAAGCTAATGATGTATCCTTATCAATCTATTCTTGTATGTACAGTATATAGATTTCCAACAGCATAATATATGTTCTTTTTTATGATGCATAAATATGAAGAACAAATATATATATGAAATATGTACATATGTTTGAAAGCAACAAGATCAAAAGCTCATTTGGTAGCAGGTTACTACACATATGACGTTAAATGGCAGTATGCCTACTGAAAAACTGAAGAAAGATTGTTTATTCAGGCATTTATCTGCATAAATCAAATTATACATGAGAAACTAAGGAAGTTATTTTGGTAGCTATCTGTAACAAATATATAAATATTAATCAAAGTGCCTATTTTTTTATTTACAGAAAATCAAGACTTTGTTTTGGCATTTTATCTTAAGTCATTGTATAGTTAGCAAAGGTCAATTCTTTGTTTCTGACAACTATAAAAATATTTTAAGCTTCTGGACTTTATGGAATTAACATATGAAATCACTGTGGCAATCCAAACTGTTGTTTCTTAACTGGACCTGTTACACTACTCGCTGAACTTGACAGTTAAAATGTATGTTCATTGAAATATATGCTCAAAACAGAGCCGAAAACCATTTTAACAGTTAAGAGAATTATTTAACATCATACTGGAAAAATGTCTTCTTACATTATAGTGAATCCACCACATGGAAAATGCATGAACCCAGATAGTAATGCTGTTCCTCTTTATTCATTGATCCCTTTATAATCTATCTTCCTCTCTTTTTTCCTCTTTGATCTTACTGTACTATTGTTTAGTCTGCACCTGCACACTACTCCTTAACCTGATCTCCTCCCTGGCAATGTTCTGTGTGGATACCTCCGGCGGTGTCGGTTTGGGTCTCGCCATTCTCTGGGCCATCCTCTTCACCCCCTGCTCCTTTGTCTGTTGGTATCGACCCATGTACAAAGCCTTCAGGTGTGTGCTACTGTCTCTTGGATGACATTTTTATTTTTACCTTCCTGATGACAAATATTTATTTTTTTGTTTATACTACAGTAAAGTTCCTATATATTTCATTGCTGCATTTTTAGATTTTATAAAAACATTTTCTCCTTCTGCAGGAGTGACAGCTCTTTCAACTTCTTCGTCTTCTTCTTCATTTTCTTCGCACAAGTGGGCGTCTTTGTCATCATGACCATTGGTATCCCTGGATGGGGATTCAGGTATGAGAGAATTACAAACCATCCGTGTTTGGCAGCGTTTTCCAGCTCATGTTTAGACATACATTAAAAATGATCAGATTGAGAAAAACTTGCACCAATGCACAATTTGAATTAAAACAAACTTTTCTTTTTTGATGGCACATTTGTTAAAGTGGGGAAAACAGTTGTAGCTAATTTAAAAAACAAAAAAACAAAAAAAAAAACAGTCATTTTTCTGTTAACTGTGTGGCTTTCTATGTACTTTCCTGCCATTTTTCTATATGCATTTGAGTTGAATGCAAATGGAGAACCTCCTTATATCCTAAGACATTTTCTCTCATAGGAGATGCTAAACTTTAGCATTTACATCAGGATTTTTCCCACTCAGACACTTTTAAGGGTGGATAAAGGTGTCAGCAATGAACTGTGAAATGAACAGATATTTTAGTCAGAAAGAATAGGATAAATGCTATCAGTGCAGAGGTTAAATTTGTTAACCATTTATTAAATTGTCATAATTTAATAACAAAAAAAACATTTACTTCATGAATAATAGGTTTAAATATCATTTTATGCATAATTTAGTCATTTCTTTTTACATTTTTGTTCAGACAACAGTAATTTATTACTTTTTACCCACACATTTTAAAATATTCTTCTCTGGATTTTATTTTCTCTTCTTTTTCTCTCAGTGGGTGGATTGTGAGTCTGGCTGCTCTGAAGATAAGTGTCCCCGTTGGTGCAATCATGATGATCAATGCCATCTGCTTTACTGGCCAGGCTGCCATGGGGGTTGTCATGCTGAAGAGGGTGAGAACATTTGTTTTATCTTTTAGGACAATTTCAGTGGTTGCAACACAAATTAAGTCTGTGTTATTGGCAGAAGTCATTTTTTCACCACACAGGATACCATGACTGGTATCCTGTGTGGTGAAAGAAAGGAGAGAAAAAAAAAAGATACTTTGAAGATGCTTGTCATTGTGAAGATGTTCATCGATGCACAATTCATGTGACTTTAATTTGATTCAAACGGCATATGTCATTGAAAAGCAAATACAAAAACTGATGGAGCATTAACACTAATGGGTAACTTGTATTCAGTCAATAAGTGCATCTCAACCAGAGTTAATATCCTAGTTTTTATATTTTATTAATATCCTAGTTTTTATACAAACTTAAAAAAATGAACACCAAGATTCTTAACTTAGTCTTGTATGAGCTTTGAAGTGTCTGCTTTGTTACTTTGTTGAAGTAGCACAAAGGAGCGTTTGCAACTTTTAGCACAGCAAGTCGCCCTGTAAAGTTGAATTGTTTTTTTCCCTTTCTCATTTTCTCTTCCATCGTGACTTTTAGTCTCTCAGAACTCTCTGAAATGGTGTCATCTGTAGCTTTTTTAGCTAATTTCATCAATGTTCATGTGTCCTAAAGTGAGATCGAGTTGTCTCAAGAGATGACCCAGACAGACGTCCAAAGTTACTTTAGCTGGATTTTGATAATAGTAGAGACTGAAGAGCATGAGAGCTAAACAACACCTCCTAAAAATAATAAATGTTTGTTGAAATTAAACTGAAACTGGTATTTTAACATGAAAGAATGTCTTTCTTTTGTGCTGCTTTAATGATCTTTTCATAAATTGTATTACACTGCAAGTTCCAGGTAATTTTTTTTTCATAAAACACAAAATAATCTGAAATGTTTATATTTTTTTCCTAAGCATTTTTATCCCACAGTATTGTAGTATCTGCCTCAGAGCAGTTTTCTTCCAACTGTCTGAAAAACTTGAAGCAAACTTTGTATCTGAACAGTTATCATTATTTGCCTTAAATTGAATAAATAAGGTTGTGTAGAGATGTCAGAAGGTGGTGGTTTAAATTATATGACTCTAGCTTGCTAGCTGCAAACACAAATTTGAGGAAGAAGACATTAAATAAAATTAGCATTACTACAGTTATGTATTCACTTCTTGAAAACTGCTTTAGGGATATACTTGCATATCAACTCTTGAACAATTGGAACAGTTATCTTAAGTTTTCATCCACATTTTTTTAAGCTCAGCTTCAAAAATTGGCATTAAAAACATACATATTACAGAACACAAAAGTATGGGCACGCCCTTACTGAAAATTAATCTGATGGAGTAATTTATGCAAACTGCATTCTGTTTATTCTACTAAATGACCAGAAGGGGGCGTCTCCATTTGTTTCTAAAAAGGAAGTAAATTTGACTCCGCCATTCAGGTACTTCTGCTCTAACTGAGCAAAAGTTTCAAATTATAGTATCTGAATCAAAAAAATTGTTCACCTTGTCAGTCAAAACTGTCAAAATGTGCAATCACTACCTAGTAAATGCAAATACTCCAAGTTCTTTGGCCTGGTGGTTCACCTCCTGTCAAATGCTGAGAACATTGCATGCAGCTTGAAGTAGAACCACAATATCAGGTTGTGGCTATCATTTTTCACTCTTACTTTGTTCATAATATGTTGATTAATTACTAGCAGCCTCTTATCAAGTGTCCATGTACTGTGCTCTTTTCACTCCAGATCCACAGTCTGTACAGGCAAACCGATGCCAGTTTTCAGAAGGCTCAGGCTGAATTTGCCACCGGAGTCATGTCTAATCAGGCTGTACGCCAGGCAGCTGCCTCTGCTGCCCAGGGGGCATTCACTGCACCTCGATAGAGAAACGAATGGGACTGGGAGGGTGAGGTGCGGAGGCTCAAGAAGACCTTTTCAGCTTGATGGGGAATCAGTTAGGAGGAGCTGAGTCTTTATAATTACTTCCTGGGCGGCCAAACCTCAAGACATGTGCATGAGACAAACTGGGTTTGTCTAATATCTCAACCTGCATTGCCAAACTGAGGTAACAAATCAAAAAGGTTGATTCAAGAGGCTCTGTAAAATTTGATGCTCTCACATACAGTGTCGGTTAAGCAGGAAAGTTGCTGTGTGCCAAGTGGGGTGGGATTAAACTGGATAACTCATATTTAAATGGCTTGGATTGGGTTTATGAATACCCACATTTGAAGCAAAGTGGAAAAGGGGGGCTGCACTATGAAATGTTGCTTTTGTAACATTATGGATCTGCTCAGCTTTAGCCAGGACCAATTTTGGTTGTTGTTGCTGTTGCTTAAGTGTTTAACTAACCATTTGTTTTTGTTTTCACTACAAACAAGAATGCTTTTTTTGTGTGTTGCCAAAATCTCTCATATTGTAAGCATTCAGGACATATTGTGTTGTGTTTTTCAGTATCACTGTTCTGTTGGTGCCGTTTGTGATGGTTATTACAGGTCAGTGTCTTGGTTTTATTAATAATAATAAAATAATAATAAAAATAAAAATACATTGTCATGCTTTCACAGTCTACAACAACTATTGCTTTATCTTATTGGTAAAAATAAACAATTTTCATATATTTTTTAATTCAAATATTGTGTCGTTTTTTAATTCTTAATTATTTTATTTGTCAAAAAAAAAAAAACAGTAGCACCCTGCTAACCTGTCTTCATGTTTAGTTTCTGTCGCAGTGGAACTCCGTTGCTAGGAAACGGTAGTGCTATGCAGGCTCTAGGTGCTAGACTCAAAAGTTTCGTCCTCGTAGGGTTTTTTTTTTTTTTTTTTTTAACAAAAAAATAAATAAGTTTTTAAAGAGAAGGTCTGAAGTAGTTTATTCTTTGGCGACACCCAACACGACTAATTGAAACTGCAACTTTGGTGTCAACCTGTTGCTTCGTCTTGGATTCTAGATTATTTTATATGCAACTTAATCTTTTCGAGTGGTGACCAGTATTTTTTTTTCTCCCCTCTTTGGTCAACACAGTGTAATTTAAAAAAAAAAAAAAATCTATCAAACTAAACATCTTTTGTACCGACTTTATCACCCCGAGGACTGGGTCGCGTGCTTCTGTGATACCCTACTCCCGGTTTGGTATCCTGACTTGTCAAACCGTCGTCCGCTCGACTAACGGCTGGGGAGACTATTATGGGCTGCCACACCGACGTCAGGGGTAGCTTTTGACCGTGAAGATGGCGGAGGCTGCGGATTCACAACAACACCGCTTTTTCTGCCATTGCTGTAAATCCGAGACAAGTCCAAAACTCCCAGTGAGTATGGTTGGTGCTTTTGTTCCTCGCTTGTCATCTGTTACCCCACATAAAGGGGGGGGCGGTTCAGATTTTTCCACTTTCAAGAACGCTTTCTTAAAAATATATACCCATTTATTTATCAATGTAATCAAATATTAAATCCAAAATTATAATAACTTTAAAGAGCGTGGGCCTATGTCGCCCTGAAGTGAGAGGGGGGTGGGATTGTTCATGTGCACAGCATGTATTAAACTCCTAAATTAGCATGAGGGAGTAGAATCTGCCATATTTAGAAACGCCACTGTGGGTGACTCCGTGTCCAGCTGTCCGCTGTCAACTGCGGGTGACAGAGGGGCCACATGCCTTTCCACTTCATGCCAGAAACAAAACATCACATCAGCGCATATTGCGTGTACCCTCATTCCCACGAAGAACCGAGTGCTGCTCTGTGTTAGCACGCGACATGTCAAGATACAGATACACCCATTTCCACTCAGATCACACCCCTAAAAGTTTGGGCATTTATGTGGTTTGAACATTTCTTGAGTGTTTGAGATGAAGTCATGGTGCTTGTAAGTGGCAAATCAATACAGTGCCAGGTAAGCTGGCTGACACACTGGACTCATTGATTTAAATCTATATCTTATCTTCACTCTGAAGGATCTTGTCTGTCCCAGATGTGAGTCTGGCTTCATTGAGGAAGTACCAGAAGATTCCAGGTGAGATTGAGTGTTTGAATGTACTTTTCTGTAAACTGTAAGTTGATTAAATAATAATAATAAAAATTTAGCCCAGCGTTCTTCTGTCAAGATCCCCAGGAACCACTGTTCCTGTGTTTCAGATGTTTCCCTACTCCAACACTCTTCATTCAGATTCATGGTTCACCATCATCTCGTCTTCAAGGTTTATGCAAATATGACCTATTAATCTGGGTCTGGTGTGCTGGAGCAGGGAAAGACCTAAAACATGCAGAGCAACAGGTCCTGATGACCTGTTTGTATTTAAATGCACCATTGCGAAATCTTGAGCACACCCAGTGCAAACTTACCTTCCAAGTTCATGTCAGGCATTTTCTTCAATATTATCATGTGAAAACTGAAAATGTAATTTTTATGATTTGTTAGAAGCTTTACTTGTTGCACGTTTTATACAGTCAAAACAACTTTTTTTCATGTTTACTATTTATAAGGTGGTAACCTACTCTGCGACTTAATAAAACCTTGTCTTGGTTGCCAGGACTGTATTTTTTTTTTTTTTTTTTTTTTTTAAATGTTTCAAGCTGGGCAGCACAGTGGCTTAGTGGTTAGCACTGTTGTCTCAGAGCAAGAAGGTTCCTGGTTCAACTCCCAGCCAGGAGTCTTTCTGTGTGGAGTTTGTATGTTCTCCCCATCCTTGCGTGGGTTTTCTCTGGGGACTCCGGTTTCCTCCCACAGTCCAAAAGCATGTATGTGAGGTTGATTGGGAACTCTAAAATTGCCCATAGGTGTGTGTGTGAATGGTTGTTTGTCTTTGAGTGTGGCCCTGCGATGGACTGGTGACCTGTCCAGGGTGTACCCCTGCCTCTTGCCTGGGATGGGCTGGTGACCTGTCCTGGGTGTACCCCTGGGATAGGCTCCAGCAGACCCCCGTGACCCAGAAATGGAACAACAGGTCAAGAAAATGGATGGATGGATGTTTTGAGCTCTTTAGTGTTATGAATTTGATGACTGTAAAATGTTTTTAAAGATTAACTTAAGGTGTTTGGTACAGATGCTTGGGGTCTTGCAAATTCGATAAAATAAAATTTAGAAGTTTTCATATTCTTCAGTTTTGTTTTGTTTTTTTAATCTTTGAGGTCTAAATGAGTTTTTTACAAAATTATCTTGAAGAGGTCGTGTTTTTGTCATAACCAGGCTGTCTTAAATACTTCTTTGTGCATATAATACTCCTCAACCTCCTTCTTAAGGTCTATGCAGGGTTGTTGAGTAAGAGAGTCAGTTGATAGTCAAATGACAGATTGAACAATATGGGATGCGAGTTCATTCTTGGCTGTGGAGCACTGCCAAGACTCAAAGTAGAGCTGCTGCTCCTTCCCATCGAGAGTAGCCAACTCATGTGGTTTGGACATCTGGTTTGGATACCCCTTAAATCCTCACTAGGGAGATTCCGGATATGTCCAACTGGGAGGAGGCCCCTGAAACAGACCCAGGACCCACTAGAGGAAAAATATCTCTCTTCTGGCCTGGGAATACCTTAGTGCCCTCCTGGAGGATCTGAAAGGGGTGATGGCAAGAGGGAGGTCCAAACCTCTCTGCTTAGACTGTTATCCCAGTGATTTAAACTGGGGTGAGCTGGGACGGACAGAAGGATGGTAAAAGATACTTGGTATAAATGAGTCCTGTTCTCTTTTAAGTTATTGGTTAATTACCTAATTACCATCTTTTTGCTTATTTTTTCTAAATTCCTGCATTCCTCTTGTCAGGATCCTACCACCAAATTGTTTTTCAACATCCTACAGCATAATTTTTGGACTTTGGAAGGTGGTAATATAATTATCATTAAATCACTTCCTGTGTTAGCATAACAAATGATGGTGAAACTTTCAGTAAGAGATGTATTTTATTGTGTAGAGTAAGGTGACTATCCACAGCCCAATAGTCAATCACTTACCATGCTGGAGAAAGATAATCGTTAATATGCAGCTTTAGAGCAGTTCAGTGTATCAAAAAAATGAGAATAGAGGGTTATCCAGTGAATTGAAAACTGGTGACAAGGGCTCTTGACCAAGCGTCAGTGTGTAACAAGTTCAAAATAAAAATGTGGTGCAAAGAGAGTTGATCTCCCCCAGAGAAGCTACTCTTGATCCCCTCATTTGCTTTTTTTTCTTTACTTTATTACATAATCATGAAACACATTTGCATAATTCTAAATGGGTTTTTTTTGTACTTTTTTAAAATTAATTTGACATACCTTCAATCAAAGAATTGGCAAATTCCTTGCATGCTCTTATATTTAATCTTTCTGACTTTAGCAGACTGTGCCCTTTGGGAGGGGGTCTCTATGAAAAGAACTAAACCTATTGCAGTAGGAAACTCCCTCCCCACCCCAAATATATAGATAATAAAAAAAAAAAAACATCCTGTCCACAGTGATTAAAAATATGATGCTCTGAATTTTGTGTTTGTCATTTTAAATTTCACTCCTTTGACAGATTTTTTTTTCTTTTCTAGCCTTCTGCAGGACACTTCAGCATCAGTCGCCAGTGAAGACCCACCCTCTTTATTCTCAGAAGTATGTTTTAATGTTGAGGTTTCCAAAGTCTCAGTCAGTAAGCCTTCTCCGTGATAACATTTTAAATAGAAAAACACCACATTTGCACAATCTTTTTGCTTCGTTTTTCTAAATTCCTGCATTCCTCTAGTGTCATGCTTATGTTAGTTAATCACTTACACATTTATCACGTGAGACAAGATAACCACATATTGCTAACAGGCATATCCAAGCCATACATAATAACTTGTCTGTATAGGTTTTGACTTTAGGTAAAGCAGCTAAATTCCCCCAGAATTATGGTGTCTGAACCATTTAAAGACATCACAAATGTTGAAGTTATTGTTTTGAAAACTGATGTAATATTTCCTTTTATCTACTGACTTTCGTTCAAACAGTTTGGTCCCTCCCAGGGGAAGACCAGGTCACACTTTGGAAACCTCTGACCTAACAAATGGCATTTTAATAGGGGCATTCCTCTCTCTCTGGGGCTTTGTCTGACACGTTTACTGCTCTGCTTTTTCTCCAAGTTATGGCAGCTGCTATTCATGGAGCGCTCTGACCTGCTGTCGCATCCGCCCTCGTCCGAATCTTACCCAGATGGCAGCGAGCAGGTATCTGCAGGTCAGAGCCCTCCTCATCCACAGACACCGACAACTTCTGAGGCCACAGAACAGGAGTTGCCCCCTGGCCCTGAACAAGAGAGGTTGTCCAGGCCTGACCAGAGACCTGCAGTGGAAGGGTATGTGTGGACATGGTACAAAGAAGCCTTCTTGATACAGTATTGCAAGGTTATTTCACAATAGCATCAAAAGAAAAATGCAAAAAGCAACATTTGGGACAAGAATCAAAGATAAGTTCATATCAAAATTTCAATCTCTTGAAAGGCAACCTTAAAAATCCCTTGAAAGGCCACTAAATGTTCACTGTCTGCTTTTTCTGTTTCAAGGATTGTTCAAGGATTCTTGGCTGGCCTATTTGCCAATAATGGAAACCCTGGGGCAGCACCAGCTGCACTGTAAATTCATTTCTTATTTTAACTTTTGATTCACATCATTTCCTTTTGATTTAATTCTGAAGAGTGGGAAAACCTCTCTCTTCCTCTCTGCTCTCTGTCTCTTCAGATCCAGCATGCTACAGCTGTACTCAAACCCAGGAGATTATGCGTGGGGTCAGGGAGGTCTGGACTCAGTCATCACAGAGGTCTCTGATGTCAATATTAGATTGATATACTGTATACGTTACTACTAAGCTGTTTAGTGTCCACCTATACACTGATGTGATATCTTCCACTCACCCAGTTGTTAGGACAGTTGGAGAATACAGGTCCACCTCCAGCAGAAAAGGAAATGATCTCATCCCTGCCAACAGTTTGCATCTCTGAAGAACAGACAGGTGAAAATCTAGCCTAACATGAAATGGATTCAGTCAGATGATCCCTCAAAAACATTTTTATCTGAGGAGCGTTAATGGTGTCATCGAATACATGTGTTTTCTTCTGTCTTTCTTTCAATCATCCTGTATTGTCCTTCCATTTCTTTCACATTTTCTTCTTCCTCATTGTTGTCTTTTCCACTCCTCCTGTACATTATTTTCCCCTTCAGTCATTGCTTAACTGCCTAAATTTATCCTCCTTCTCTACCTCAATCTTCTTTTCGTGTTTTCTTCACCTCTCATCTTTCATGGGGAGTTTTTTTATAGCATAGAAAAGACCACATAGCCATAGCAGCTGTAGTTATAGCCTACATCAATAAATTATATGTAAACAATACTTTTTTTTTAACTTGGATATATAAATAGTTTAAAAGGGTTTTACAAAACAGGTCCTAACAGACTACGCTATGAATGAACACCACCTGCAGGCAGAGTACTCAGAAGTGTGTGATGGATGATTGAAATAATCTTCTCTTTTCTTCCAGACTGCCGTCTAGAATGTCCAGTTTGTAGGGAGGAATATTCATCAGGGGAGTATGTGAGGAAGCTTCCCTGCCTCCATTACTTCCACAGTGAATGTATAGTGCCTTGGTTGGAGCTGGTAAGAATAAGGAGTGACTGCTCTGTTTGAGTTTCGAAGAGGATACTTTGGTGATGCTCATGTGGATGAAGAAACTTTTTGTTGTCAAAAATTTGACCTATGTCATATATTGCATGTTTATTAACAGGTTCTCTCTCCTCTTACAGCATGATACTTGCCCAGTGTGTCGCAAAAGTCTTGACGGTGTTGATAACAGCCTCCCTCCAACATCAGAACCCCTTGAAGTGCACACAGTCAGGAGAGAACAACAGGAGAGGCAAACAATATGAGAGACAACCTTACCTCCTGTACTGTTTTCAGAAGACATGTTTGTCACTTCAGACCAGCTGCTCTTAGATAAAATACACTACAAGCATTGCATCATAACTTTTGGATTCAACCGCCACACGAACCATGCATCGCCACTAAGGACATTTTTGGTTTTCTACTGTAGCATAATCACTTTTTCTACGCAACACCGCTCACAGAAGGATCCAGAAATTTGTCAACAAGATGCAGAGGTGCAGTGTCCTTCTCACTGCACTGCCCTCTCATGTGGTGTTTTATTAATGACTGACTTTAATTTCACAAACTAATCAGCACTGAGCTTCCAGTGGCTGTCAAAGTGACAGCATCTCACATATTTATGGGAAAACACTGTTGCTTTATTGTCTTGGTAAGACAGTTTCTCGTGCAGCGTGTTGTTCATCTTTTATGACGTAAAGCTGTTATTAAAGCTTAAGACTGTGACCTCCACCCTCTGCACATTCTTTTATTATACTTGTAGTGTAATAATCAGGAGAAGATATTCCAGTCTGTTCAGTAATCATTTGGGTTAACAAGGTCATCATAATTTACAGACTGAATTAATAGTTCTGCATTATAGTCACTGTTGTTATAACTACACTGATGTCAGTTCGTGTCAGATCACAATCTTAAATAGACTTGGAATACAATACGAAAGTTTACTTGATTTGACAGTAATTACATGATACAGCCTTGCTTTATTCGTAATTAAAAAAGTCATAAATGATACGCAGACAATTAAATACAATGCAACTCTACTTCCCTAATCCCCCAAAAGGGAAGTCATATTTTGTTATAACTATTAGTATTTAAGTTTCTTCCGAGTGATAATAGATGGTTATATCTGCGGGCTTGAAGAATCTTGTGGAGTGGTCTGGGTTGCAGGAGATCTAAAGAAGCCTCTGACTGAAGACACTCTGTTGTTGACTCACTGTGGTTATCATGTTTCTAATTTATGACGCGTCCTTCTTTGCACAATCAACTCTAGAGACTCCAGGACAGTCCCCAGAACAGACTCAGCCTTCTTTATTAATTAGTAACATTTTTTTTTCTCCCCGCTAAGTCAATGACATTGATGCTGCTACCCCAACAGATGACTGCAGATGAGATTAGACTCTTCAAAACAGACTTATAAAAGATATGTAACATCTTGTAGAATACATTCTAGGGCCGTAGCTTCCTCGTGAAGTACAGTCTGTTGCATCTCCACTCGAGTCTGTTGTCCAGATGGAGGTATTTGTACTCCCCCACCGCCTCCACTTTTTCTCCCATGATGAAATAGTGTTTGACTTATTCCTGGTCCTCCTAAAATCCATAATCAATAACATTTGTCTGATAGATGAGATGATTTGTTCCCACACTAGTCCACTCTCTTCAGGCTCTCCACCACCACCGACACACCCAACAACTGCAGAGTCATCTGAGTATTTCTACAGATGACTGGACCCAGAGTTGCATTTAAAGTCTGATGTGTACAGCATGAAGAGAAATAGCGAGAACTCAGTCCCCTGTGGCGCTCCTCTGCTGATGACCACTGTCGGACACAAATGTTCGATCTCACAATCTGTGGTGTTTGTCAGGTAGTCATTTATGCAGGTGATTGTGGGAGCATCCACCTGTGTCCTCTGGAGTTTCTAATATAGTAAAACGGGCTGAATCCTGCTCAATCCACTGGAGAAATCAAAGAGCACAATCTTTACAGTGCTATCTGCTTTGTCCAGGTGACAGTGAGTTAATTGAAACAGGTGTATGATGGCGCCTTCAAAAGGTGCTTGTTTTGGCAACTCAGGAGGGCCAATAAAAGTCTCTTTAGGACTTCCATGGTTGTTTCGTGTTTGTGCAAGAGCTCTATAGTTATTTAAGGCAGATGGATAAGATTTGTTTTGATACTGAAATAGGACAGGATATCCTCCAAAGCACTGGAACCTTCTCCTGGCTCAGGCTGAAGTTGAAGAGGAGCTGAAGGAACCCTGCTGAACTGGTCTGCACAGACCCCTGAAATCATAAACAGATCAAATGCAGCTTGTACTTGCTTTTTTTTTTTTTTTTTTACAGTGGCATTTATTTAGATGCAATTAAAATGTAATTAAGTAACCATTAACATTATAACTTTAATCAAATAAAACCTTTCATTTTCAGATCTAATCTGTCCTGATTGTTTGATATGTTCTTGTTTCTTCTTATTATATATTTTCTTCTGATTAATTAATTGTAAGTACATGTAGCCTAATCAGTCAATTAGTTACCGCTCCTGCTAATGAATCATTTATTAATACGTTATCGAAAGAAGTTTCTGTTAAGGTCACGATGATTTGTCTGAATTTATAGCTTCGGCTGTGACAGAGTAAAGGAACTATGTGGGCTGCAGAGCTATGATCTCTTCCTCTGTCTGCAGGCTACTGTTTGTATACCGTGACGCGAATGTTGACCCTCTGCGGCCGCGCGGCAGGCATCGCGAGTCCGACTGTTGACTGTTGCATAGCAGCAAACACGCCCTGAACCAGCCCGCGAGACAGCTCTGAAAGGCAACCGAAAATAGCGAAATAACGAGGCACAGTCATTTTTGCCTGGGACCACATGAACCGCTCACAACAGACATTTCCACCCCACTTCTGCTCCTCTCTCTCTCTCTCTCTCTCTCTCTCTCTCTCTCTCTCCTTCTCTTTCCCTCACCTCTCCTCTCTCCTCAACCCCCTCCGCCCTCCCTTTCTCGCTCCCCCCCTCCCTCCTCCGTGGGGCTGAGAATGCCCGTGTTGTACTGACACAGTAGCTATACGAGCTGAGCAGACATGGAGGCCCAGTTAACGAGAGAGGCCCGCGCTGACACATCCATGCCCAGCTAACGGCGAGTCGTTGTGGATTTCAGAGCGTCTTGGGAGATATTACGGATACCATTTGCTGTAAGGAAAACTGATTTTTACTGCGAGGAGGAAGAAATAGAGGGAGATCCATTTCGGGTCTCTGTTGATTCAACGCAGCCGCCATTTTGTTGACAGTTAGTGTTTTTTTAATAACCTACACGGCGGAGCATCTGTTCTTTCCTACCACTGGAATATATTTTTTTCTGTGTATTTTCTATACGATTTAATTACGCCGTTTTCTTAGAAGCCACATTGGGACATTTTTGTGGTTTAGCTCTTTCGCTAGTGCATCGTTAGCCGTCGTAGCTGGGATGTAGTAACACGAGTGCCTACGAGAATGTGACGGAGATGCAAGATTATGTACATCACTTGTCCCGAGTTGTGTCACGTTATTTTGTTTTATTTGAATAGTCCAAAAGGTTTGTTCGTTTTCTGCTTATATATCGTGTAAGTTCTTGCCTTGGGGCGGTCAAAATTGCCCTAAATCGTCCTTAAGGAGACCGCTGATAGATGGCTAGTTAGCTGCTGCCAGTGCCATTGATACATAGCGTAGCACGGGGGCTGTCTATTCCTGGACTGCTGGTAACTGCCAGCATGTTAAAGAATAAACAAAACCCCTCATAATGTAAGATTTATCTTAAGCAGCAAGTGATCAAACCGCCCTGCTACTTTATACTTTACCGCTCAGGGCGCTATCTTTCTAAGTATTATGGAATATACATTTATTTGGGGATGCTTTTTTGCATGTTTGCACCCAGCGTCCACCAGCGCAACTTTCTGGTTTAGAGCGGGCAAGGTTAGCAATTCCTTTTACCAGGTCGTCAAAATGTCTATATGGTGATTTGGGTTTCAAATTTGCAGCAAGGGTTTATTTACCGCGTTGGATCGTCCAACAACAACAGTAGCGCACTCCATGTTGTAGTTAAAAGCACAAGGGGATAATATGTTAACTTTTTGGTTGCCGTTGGCACATGGATTTATTTGCTGAAAGCAGGGACGATATAATTCAGCTCTGACTATGTCTTTTGGTTTTGGGATTTCAGCTGTTGGACGATTAAGACAAAAAACAAAACAAAACAACAACTAAAAATATGTGGCCACCACGTTGAGAAACACGAAGGCAGGACACCGAGCCAAATAATGTGATCGTCACCGTTTCTGGACAATTTCAGAGGTGAGTTGCAACATTAATCATGGATTTGATTATTTGAAGTGGATTGCTCCTTGGTCCCGTTTTATCAGTTTAGCAGATTTTCAAGAGCCAATGTTTAACATTTTGTAGTTATTTATACGCTGAAGGCTATGCTGGACGCTTTGAAACGCTGCAAGCTTATGCCCCCGATGCGGTGTTTTCTTAAAACTGAGACAATGTCACGAGCGTGATTAAACACTGAGTGGCTGCTTTGTAAATCACGGGCGATCGGCTCGCAAATTCATGAGCTATCCCCACGAGGATCCGCGTTGACTGTACAGGAAACCTAATGCAGATAATGTTTTGCTTGTTCGGTCCTTCCCTTTTAAGCCACCGTTTTGTTGTTTTTTTTTTTGCATAAGATGCGGGAAATTGAAGACACGTGTTATGTATGGGTTGTCTTATAAACACATTATTACCGTGCGCTTCTGCAGCGCCTTCGCAGGCTGCAGATCTGACTGACACCTGTCATTCGGTTCCCGTTTTTAGCAGTTGATACTATAATCCACGCAGCATATCTTTCTGTTTTAAACATTGCAGCCCGTCATTTTAGTGCTCTGTTGTGGTCGAATAGCCGTTCTGCTTTTGGATGATTGACATCACTGGTAGTAGTAAAGGAATTTGCCTGGTTTCTCCCCTGAGCGTGGCTCTGCACTAATACCGATGGAAATGACAAGAGAGCTGTCGGGCTAGACGCCAGCTCTCATGTGAATGGTGTGGGGGGTGGCTGGGTTGGATACCCTTGCTGTGGCCAAAGGGAAATCAGCAGTTATGAACAACGTGTGCAAAAGTGAGGAGGGAGTGAAAGGAGAGGGGGTGGGGGTAAGGGGAGGAAAGAAATGGGAGGGGGCACGGGAAGTTGTTTACTACGTCTCTCCATGCTCTGCTGTTTTTGGTTGTTGGTCTACTCATTATGGATTTTCTAGTATTTGTATTATTTTTTTTTTTTAAAGGGTCTTTTCTGTTTTAATTCAAGGTAATTGGTCTTAAGATTAAGCAGACAGAGTGACTACTATCAGTCTTAAAGTAGAATAGTATTGTTATTACTTAGTAAAATAGTGCAGTACGCCTGAAAAGGAAATGACTGTTGTGCAGTCCTCACGTCTTTGTAAATTCAAAAGTACCTTAACACCAAACTTGAAAGTTATGTGCTTTACTGGTAGGGTTTTTCAGTCTCAAATAGTCAGTTTGACCTACATTACACATGACAGTCTGTGTGTAATGTCTGTAATTGCTTTGCATTCCAAAATAAATAGGTGTCACGTAATGTCAGCCATATATATATATATATATATATATATATATATATATATATATATATATATATATATATATATATATATATATA
>JAOWBL010009718.1:12000-41289 GCA_028564865.1 Zenarchopterus dispar | reverse complement strand
TATATGTGTGTGTATATATATATGTGTGTGTATATATATATATATGTATGTGTGTGTGTATATGTATATATATATGTGTGTGTATATATATATATATATATATATATATATATATATAAACATGTATATGTAGAGAGAGAGAGATAATATATGTGTGTGTGTATTGATACACTATATAAAATAGCGTATGTGTATGAATGAATAAATGTATTTACAGTCAGAAGTTAAGTTTTTTGAAAGCCTTGTATGTTTAAAAAAGGGTCGTCATGGCAACGCTGTGTATCCGTGAAGCGCATGTCAAATGAATACCAAAGGGTAGCCCAACTAGGTATTTTCAAACAGTATGTTCTTCTTAAGCCAACTACTGGTTTGTTTTTGGACAATTATATGTTTTAACCGCAATTAAATGTAATGGAAAGAGGAAAAAGTGCGGTCCTAGTTTTAGGTTTTTTTATCGCTCGGAAAGAAGTCGCGAGGCCTTCAGGAGAGCTCGGTCAAATGAAACTAAGCGATGTCAAGTAACAATTTTCCACCGTCCCGATATTTACCGCACTGGAGCAGAGTTGGACAGCTTGGAAAACCGTGTTTTACCAGACGATTAGCAGTGAACCAGCCACAGCAGCAGCTGCCTGTTGTTCCGGTAACGGACTGGGAAACGGGTACAACAGAGGCCGAAGTGGCCTGTCACTACGACGTGGAGCACAGCAGCGTGGATCACCGCGTCGCATCACTGCAGAGGAACATCCAGTTCCTGCAGCAACAACACCGGGAAACTCTGGAGAAGCTCCACGCAGAGATAGACTATCTCAAGAGGGAGAATAAAGGTGTGACCTCAATAATTTGACAAATTATGATATGAAACATTAGAACTTTAGAAAAGCTGGAGCTTTGCGTAACTTCTTTTTATTCCTCAAATTTAGAATGGTTCAGAAATGCCTGTTGAATATAAAATAAATAATTCTGAGTTTTAATTGAGAAACACGCAATTTTTATTTAATATGGCCGTATTGGGGCGGGGGGCAAAACAAAAACCCGGAGCTTTGTGTTAAACGTTAGTCTCATTCACCTCTGTTCATCTGTTTGATCTTAGCTGGACAGAAGGACTGAATAGGTCATTATTCATGGAGACAGTTTTCAGGCTTGCACAGTTGCTCATGAATGCTTCCACTCTGCCCCAGAAGGGCAAACTATTTGTCTGAAAAATTTACCTTATTTTTCATGTACGAAGGGGTGGACTCAGTAACAACTTCTGTAATTAAGGTAATGAATTAATGACAAAGACCTGACTGTCTCCTGATGAGGTCCTGACCAGAGGGACAGTCAGTCCAGGTATGGTGGTCGCATAGCAACCTTGGAGTTTTGACAGATCAGGTATCACAATATGACAGCATCACACCACCCAGCAGGAGACTCCCCAGTTGTCAATATTAGTAAACTTAGAGCAGTCAGCTCCTCTACCCGACTCGAGCATGTCTTTTTCTAAAGTTCTCTTATGATGGATGTTGCAGAGTTGCAGTATAAACTGATTATGAAGGCGTCCGACTCAAGCAGTGAAGGTAAGATATAATCCTGATTGATTACTGTTATCGCTGTACACAGCCGATGTCTTTATAAGATACTTTGTGACTGATATTAAAACTTGTCACAATTAGAAGACATTTATGGCAGAGTCAGAATGGAATACATTTAGAGGTTTGCATTGGGGACATGTTAAACGTTTTAAGAACTAAATATCTCAAACATGTTTAAAGGTGTAAATCTGTGTTCTACATATTTAATTACTGCTCAAGTGAGATGTTCCTGAGTCTGTTTCAGCTGGGGGTCACTTCCTGTTAAAAGGCAGTTCCTCCTCTTCACTGTCACCTTCTATCATGCATGTGATCTGCTGGTTTCCTGGTTTAGCTGTGTTTTTATGAATTTGCAATATATCAACTCATCTACAATGACTTGGACTATTGATCTGAATGTGCAGTGAACTTGTTTACGTTTTTCTGTAAAGTGCCGTGTGATGACTTTTGTTGTTAAATCTGGTCTGACATCTATCAGAGACTGTGCTCAGTCCCAACATCTCAGAGATGCAGAGAATGCTGCTCTTATTTTTTTCTTGTGATTTTTTTTAACATAATTTATTAGATTTGGCAATTGTTTTAACCATTGAAATTGGAGTGGGGGGTTAATGACAATTTTTGTGATGCAACAAACTTCATTTGGCTTGTCACGTCTTCTTCCTCTTAGGCCTGACAAAGGACCGATGGGCATATAAAGCAGGCAATCAGAATCGTAAAGCTCGCCCAAGTCTCCACTTAGAGCCACTGCAGGACACTCTGCTCTTACGGGACCAAGGATTTGGGTAAATTTCCATCCTCCCACAGCACCTTGGTATTTCAACTACTTGATGTAACTAGAGTAGGGTGATTTGAGTTTAGGAGTGATTTTATGGCTCTTTCGAAAGATATGCACCCATAAATGAAGAAAAAAGAAAAGGACATGAAAAAAGCAAACTTGGAACGTAGCTGATTGTAAAATAGATGAGGCTGAGACTTTGGCCTCATCCCAACACTGACACTTGAACAAGCTCAGGGGTTTCTATCTCTCAACTGTAGTACATGGCACATCCTGCAAAGCAAGTGATATGTATGACAAATGTTAACAAGAACACTAATCTATAGACAGAAGAAAGTTGCTGATTTAATTTATTTTTCTCTTTACTCTATACCATATTAACTACATGCAGTTAAATAAGTAAAACGAGTTTTCCAGCTTAGCAAGATAATCGGTTTTAGAATAATCCACTTTCTCAACACCTTTCAGTCTCTGTTGACCACTCAATCTGCTTTTACACTACAGGCCACATCCATATGTTACTACTTAGAGTATAATTTTTTAATCTGTGCAGAGCTTTTTCTCAGACATACCCACACTTTTACACTGATGAATAGATTGGGGCAACATGGAGTTCAGGACACTTTGTTGTTTGAAAGGGGGGTGCCTCTAAACTTTATTCATTCCTCTAATTAGCTGAAGTCCTGTTTTGTGCCTGTTGCCCAACTAGACACCGTTAGCTAAAACTGCCTTTAATAATCTCTCACTGGATATTGGTGAGAAGCTTTGCAGAAGGTGGCAAAGTTCTGGACAGAGCCAGACTGGACCATGGTGCAGACATGAAGGGACACCTTATCACTTCCTTACACCCTCTACAAATCCAGAGGAACCCCTCCCATGCACCGCGTGGTCCCACACTGCAGGAATGTGAGGTGATCATCCATCAGCTTTCCAGTGCAAACAGATCACAGTCTCAGGAAGTAAGTACCTGTCTTTGAACTCTATCAGTTGGAGTACATTTCATATCAAGTATAAAAACTGCACAAGTTGCACAACTTTAGAAATTTCACTGGAGTAAAAGTCTCACCCTTCTGTGTCATCTAGATCTTACATATGAAAACACTCCTAGGAGATATCATTTTGAGCAAGAAAATCCCCCTTCAAAATGACATTCTGGTGAAGCCCTACCTCTTAAATGGAAATGGGTAAAGTGACATCACTATGTTCCTCATACTATCATAAGATAAGCTGTGAAAAAGGTTACAATTTTTTTCTTTTTTTTTGCATTCTTCAGTAAATATACAGAAAAAAAAGAAATTTCCAGAGGAACCATGTGTAGCTCTCCCTCATTTTCTGTTCCTTTCCCTGTATTCCCCTGTGAAGCTACATGTCACAAAAACATGCTGTAAAACTCCCTGAAACTGTCTCTCTTTTTTTCAGACCACTTCAGTGAAGTCCTTGTATTATCTTCCAGGTCTGGACCCTCTCACTCTGGAGTTGTCCTTCCAGCGCTCAAGCAGAGCACCAGCTCCACTATTACAGACAGACAGAGGAGCATCAGAACTGTGCAGAGGCCGTCTGAAAAGGACTCAGCTGTGACAGTTTCAAACCTACGACAGCGTGGCGCTTGTAACTCTCTGAGAAACCACCTACACAAATAAATGAGTAATGGCTACAAATTTGAATATTTTTATGATCTATACCAGTTGTTTTATAACATAAATTATAACATTATATCCATCGAATAACTTCTGCTTATTTAACATTATAAAAGGATTTGATTTTTATCACAGATATTTAACATAAAATTCAAATTCAAAAATACTTTATTAAACCCCAAAGGAAAATTAATTGTTGCAGTAGTCGTGAAGTAAGTCTTCATGACTACTGTAGTAGAAGTGTATTACTTTAGGGAGGAAGGATCTCTTGTCGTGGTCTAAAGGATCTGCAGTGGTCTGTGTTGCAGCAGATATGAAGAAACCTCAACCTGAAGACACTTAAGGTTGTGGATGCTCAGGGTTGTCCGCGATCTTCTCCATTTTCTGAAGTATAAGTATCCTCCTTTGCAGAGCCAGAGGTTCCAGAACAGAGCCAACCTTCTATATCAGTTTGTTCAGTTTCTTTAAGTCACTGGCTCTGATCCTGCTCCCCCAGAAGATGACTGTGGATGTGATTGCACTCTCCACGACAGCCTTAAAGAAAATATGCAACATCTTGGTGCAACTCAAAACCTAAAACTAACCCCCTACAATCAACAATCATCTTCATTGTCTGTACTCAGTCTCTTGTCTATCACTGATAGATCCCACAACTGCAGAGTAATCCGAGTATTTCTGCAGATGACAGGACTCATATTTGTGCCAGAAGTCTGGGGTGTACAGCATGAAGAGGGATGGCGAAAGTACAGTCCCCTGTGTGCTGCTAACCACCTGGTCAGACACACAGTCATTCAGTCTCACAAACTGCTGTTTGTCAGTTAGTCAGGGAGGCATCCACCAAAAAGCACAGGTAGAATGAATGATGCTGCCATTCATGTCAAGGAGTCAGCTTGACCTATGCCAGGACCTTCCCTTATGTGGAATGAAGCCATTGTTAACTTGCCTGTGCTTTTCCAACTGCAGCGTGCACGCTGTTAAACAAGTGTCTCTCAATCCCGTTCTCCACCCTGAGGCCCGCAGGCCAGCTATTATTGCCGTCAGAGCTGTAGTACTTGAATGTTAGATTCACGAAGGCTTGAAATAGAATAAAAAGGAGACGAGAAGTACAGCACACTGTAATAATGAGAAATGATGCTTTGAAACAATTGTCTTGCAACTAAAGTCAAGAAAGAAATCCACATTCCCAGTATGGATTTGTTAATCTCACTCATAAGTTGTGCTGTGGAATTTCACTGCCATTTTTTTTCTTTCTTTTTTATTTGGCATTTACTAATACTTTAGAAAATATTTTTCAGTACACAAACTTTCACAGACATGCTATACATAATAGCCAACAGTCATATTCCATCATTTTGGATTTCTTCACCACATGATCCATGCCTTTGGCTGTGTATATTTTGAAGGCTCAGACCAACTATATTCTGTGTTACTTATCTTTTACCCTAAATGATATTGAAATTATCCTCCTAACACCTGGTGCAAAAACTTTTTCTTGTTGCTTTGGGTCCCAATTAAGAAAATAAGTATTTTGACATAGACAGCAAAATGTGTGATGTCAACATATGTGTACATCATATAGGAAAGTTTTCAAATGTGTGGGCAGACAAAAAGCATAAATGGAATTAAAAGGTGTACAACAGGGACCTTATATTCATAATAATTTGACAATGGGTATAGTTCTCAACGCTGTCAGTCCTCTTGGGAAACCACCTCCAAGTTGATGAGTCAATGAATGTGGAAATGTGGACTGTAACTGTAGGTGTACTGAACAATAGAAAACTATGGAGGAGGTGAGGGAACCTCTCCATCACACACTTGGCTCAGTTTTGCTTTTATTTTCAAATGATTCATACCTGGCTGTCCACTGCATGACATTTGGACTCAGTCAATGATTAATGTGAATTGATCAGTTGGATGCTTTGTCAGTTTTTCCTCATAAATACATCTCGAACATTTTTCTCAGTTTTCTAGAGGAGAAGTACAACCTATCATTGATGGGCATCATGAGGCGTAGTGACAGGTTTAGTTGCAAACAGGTGTAAATGAATATGTCTTTATATTCTCACTTTAGTGGTTGGATGATTCTTACGTCTTAATGAAGAATTAGCTTTTATAAGAGAAGAGTAGACAGAGAAGCCTGGAGTCATCTATCTATCTTTGAGGAGCCCACCATGCAGGAGTGAGTATGGGAAGAACTACAGTAGCTCTCCAGTAGCAGCTCGAGAGTAGAGACTCCTAGCTGCTGGAGCAGAGGTCACGTTCCTTTTCAAAATAAAGCCAACTTGGGGCCACCCTGAACCCAACTGAGATGCTGATGGGCCCTGAGTATAAACCAGTACGCTATTGATCCTTGTTTGATAACTGGTGCAGACAGAATTTAAACTGTGTGTGGACCTACCCTTGGAGTTCATCACGTGTTTTGCGGTCCAATTGCAAGTGTATTTTTTCTTTTTTAAAACATTTTAAATCTATAGAATAGAAACCAGAAACATGGAGCCTCCCAGGTTTTTACAGGATCTGATAATAGACAGGTTGTCTATCTTTTGCTGTCTCGCTCTTTTCTCCTTCTGCAGGTCCTTTCATGGTGATGCTGGTTCCTTCTCCAACTGCTGCTCCTGTTCTTCTGTATTCTTTATGACAGGAAGCACTGACACTCACAGCAAGAAGGTTCAGTTGGATCTTTGTTCAGCTGGGTGTTTCTGTGTGGAGTTTGCATGTTCTCCCAGTGGGTTTTCTCCGTGTAATCCGGTTTCCTCCCACACCAAAAACATGCCGTTTGGGTTAATTGATATTACTAAATCCTGCCTAGGCTTAATTTACATTAACTATAATGTAATTTGGTTTATAGGGATAATTAGAGAAAAAGTATGAGTAATTATAAGAATAATTTGGTCAAATAAATAAATTGATTTAATGAATGTGTGTGTATGAGAGAGAGAGAGTACGTGTAGCAGCGACAGAAAGCTGTTGGGTTATGGAAGTGTCTTTTAGTGGTCCTTGGACTAGAAAGGCGCTATAAAAGCAAATTGTTAGCAGGTGTTGGTTCTTTTCTTCTACAAACTAGGAAGAGGAATGTAAGGTGATGCCTACTAGTTTGCTGCTAGATACCAATAAATCATACACATGGCTCTCTTACTTTTTACTTCATTTTTTATTTCAACCAAAACTATGATAATCAGTCATATTTTCATGATAATATATTACTGATTCCCTGTCATGTTTTTAAAAGCAAAATATTTCATTTGTTTATCAGTGAAGGGGAAAAAACAAAGTCTAAATGAAGTGATGGGAATAATGAGACATTTTTACATCAGTCAAAAACTGCACTCCAAATTCTGCAACATAATAACATCTATGTGACAATTCAGCTAGAGCACAACTGCCCTCATTTCCCCTTTTTTTAAAATAACTTGCACATTAGAAGAATGTGTGAATGAAGGAGGAGGATTTTAAGATTAAAAGGAGCCCTTTCCTGTTTCTGCACTTCTGTACAATAACTGTCAAAACTAACAGTCTTGCATTAACTTTCTGTTAATGCTGTCTGTGAAAATAAGTAGAAACAAAAATACATTTAGTCACAGTTGTATGTAACATTATTTAACCATTATGACTGTCCTAACTCACCACATCTACTACAGAAAGCAGCACTTACTAAAAAAACAAAGTTTAACCCCATGGCTGCTTGGGGTTCATAAGTAAAAGGAAGTGGTTTTTGAAAAATAAGTTAACAGAAAAAAGAAGCATCAATCTAGTATGAGGAAGGAATAAAATGAGTGGTTGTTTCAGTTAGCATTTCAAATATTAATGCAATTAGTTAAATATTTGGCAAGTATTTTGCCATGTTGAAAAGACTGGCAGGGAAAAGCCTCTTCTTTTAAGCACTGCATAACTTAATTTAAAGTTAAATTAGGCCATGCTGCTTTGTTTTTTTTTTTAGAGATACTTTGTGGCTTTGTTGAAGTTATAAAGTCATTTACAACACCACAGATGGTGAAAATGAAAAACAGCATATCAACATGAAACAACTCATACTATGGTCATGCACGGTGGTGGGAGAGTAATGATTTGACTGGGCATCTTGCAGTGGCTGAATCAAGCAGGAATTCCTACCGAGATACTTGAGAGTCAAAAATGATGCTATCTGTAAAGTTGCTTAAGCTTGGTTGAAACTAAATAATGATGGGAGACTTTAAGTGTGCTTAAGGTAGCTGTGGAATTATAGGGTGTATCTTGTTTGTTATTCAGTAATGTTTCAGCTGTACTTTATCTGAAGTTGTATTTATTTATTTAAAGACTTGATAAAAACTGTGGTAAAACGAAAGTATAAAAAACTGTACTTTCTTTTCACAAAACTGGATCCGGTGTACACAGTGATCATACACAGTGCTTATAAAAATATCTAAATATATACTATTTTCCTTCTATATTTCACTATTAAACTCACATTGCAATGAAAATGTGCTTTGCAGCATTTGTGAACCCTTATGAGCTGGTACAAAGATTTATTAAATTTAACAAATACAAAAAATACCTGACCTGGTTTCTGAACATAAATACTTGCAACAACAGAAGGTGGGTTAAGAAATGCACACAGGCAGGGAGGACAGACATTTCCCAGCACGAACCTGGCTTACTTCACCTCTAGAGGTTTAGAAATATCTTTTCATAATCAAATAACTGAAGTTCAATCCAGCGAATCGATACTCATGTCCATTTGCCAGAATATAACCAAGTAAAAAACTGTTTATGGTAAGCATCTTTACAGAAAGTTGCCTGGATACAGGCAAAGAGACTGATGCTATAAATTCATATTTGTCTTGAGGTGGCAAAATATTAACTCTAGCTGGTTTCTCCAATGTCTCTAACCTAACCTTTGAGTGCTTTTTGAAGTTTAGAAGCTGTCTGCATTTGTGCTCAGGTAGGCTCCACCTTATGCATCTATCCGTAGATGAAATCATTTCATCTCCCAGCAACTGGCCCTTTGAAGACAGGAGAAGAGGTGAGAAAGTTAAAAGAAAGAAAAACATATTCTTTCTTTTAAGGACCCACTGGGTGGTGCCATTTCTACAGAGGACATTCAGTGGACATACCAAACCTTAAAATATAGACTACACTAAGTTTTTTTTTTTTTTTGTTTTTTTTTTCAAAATCCCAACTACATTTTTGTTTGGCTATTTTCTTTTGGTTTTCTATCATGGGTTGGGACTTGTGAATTTAGGATGTTACAAAAACCCAAACAGCATTCTGTTAAAAACACACATACAAGCAGATGTGAAACACAGACAGGATCCTACGTCGTTCGGCTAAAAGTTAAAACCAAACTGCAACAATATGTGTCTGAATATCCCCACATTTCTGCAGGGGAAGAACATTTTTCTTTATCTTCCTAATTTGTTGCATCACTGCTTCTTTGTTAAAAGTGAGAATTGGCAGACTTCAGCTGTTAGGACCAAGTGGGTGCAGAGCTATTAACATTCATACAGTGTTGCAGTGATGAGAGCTGCTCTGAGCCAGCTGTAGCCTCGTGAGGCACTGCCACTGAAACCACAAGTACAGAGCTACCGCTTTGTGTGTTTTATTTTCATCACAGAGCAGAAGTGTAGCTTTGCTGCATTGGATGACTTGTCACACTCAGCCAGTGTTTGACGCCCTGTTTTTTCATTTTTTTTTCTGCATTGCTTTTTTAAAAAAAAAATTTCTATCAGGTCTGTTTTCTGAGGCACCAGCCCTGCATTTAAATGATCTCTCTCCTTTTCAGCACTTTTAGGCTCTAGATTGAGTTGGAGCTCCACATCAGTGTGATACAATTCTGTTCCAGAAATCCTTATTCAGAGACTAAATTGATGGGGAAGTTTAAAAACAACAGGAAATGAAAATAGGGAAATGTGTACAATGTTTTACTGGTAGCATGAAATGGTTAAGTGAGAAAGGGGACTGTAGTCAATATTTCAGCTTATTTCAGCTTATTACAAAGGGAGCTACAGATATCCAGTTTAATAAACTCTAGACAATTTAGTTAAAATTACAGCAGTCTAAAAAACATGACAGACTGTGTTGTGACTGCCTAAGACACATCTGAGACCATTTTGGATATAACTGGTTGTTTTGAACTATACAGCCCTCCCACACCACCATGACCATGTATCCCAACCAAAAAAAAACCAAAAACAAACAATGAAGTAGGCATAGAAAATGAATGGATGAGTATTTAAATATAAAAATTCAGGTTACTTAGTTGTGTTCTTGTTATTTATTTCATTTTATTATATGAGTTCCTTGTAAAACTCTACGGAATTTTGCAATTTATTTGTTCCCATTTTTACCACCCAAAACCAGCATTTTCATCAATCTAAGTCCAAAATCTCCACCGAAATAACATTGAAAAATATCTGGATTTTCCCAATTATTTGAAGGCTATTACAGAAGTGTTTGTTAACTTGTTATGGAACAGCCAGCTTCAGTTGCTGCTTGTTTATGAGCCTTCACCTTTTGTCTTGTGTAAGTGAAAACATGTGAGCTGAGATCATTTGGGCTGAGATCAGGTATCTAAGTTGGCATTTCTTTTTTTTTTTTTGGCTTTTGCAGTATGTTTAGAGTCATTGTCTACCTAGTGTGAAGGGCATCCTGTCAGTTTTGTAGCATTTGTCTGAATGTGAGCAAATAGTGTAATCCTATACACTTAAGAAGTCATATTTTTTCACCAGTGAGAAGGTTGTTTTTGGCAACCATGCCTTCCCACACTGCAACATTGCCCCCACCATGTTTGAAATATGATGTGGTATCCTTTGGATCATGACCTCATCATCTCATTCTGATACAAAGTGTAGCTTTTAATTATGTACCAAACTGTTGATTAGGCCACATCTAAGTTTTTTTTTTCCAACTCTCACATAGATTTATGTGGGTTTTTTTTTCAGTGTAATGATGTTCTCCTTAGCTTGCACTGAAATCTCCTTGGATTTTTTTGGAAGCTAAAGTCAAAACTGCCTCTCGAGTAACTCTAAGCTGCAAGTGAGTTATTTTAATACAAACAAAAAAGAAAAGAAAAGGAGAGTCATGCTGTTTTTGTGAATGAGACTGGAATATATTTTCACTTGCTGTACAATGCATGCTACTTGTTATGAACCGTGTAATGACTACATAATCCATTACATTCCATGACTAGTTTATTCTGTGTGGCTGATCATGGAAAACGAAAATGATTGACACTTCTTTTTAGTGAGGGTGAGAGCCCCGCCCCTTCCATATTTTCTCCGCCCACCTGACCCCTTCCGGCGTCAGTGACGTACAGGCGGCTGGAAAGCGGGACCTGCCCTCCTGTCGCCATTTTTTCGGTCTCATAATTGCGCCCCTTCTATCTTGTCAGAGGGGGGGACTAGATGAGATCAGAAAAAGTATTAAATATAGAATAGTCCGGTCTGAGTGTCTCGTGAGCACTTGAGGATGCACGCGAGAGCTACAGGGCACGAATCCAGCTCCAGGGATGTACGCGCAGCAGCAGACAAACCGCTGCTGTGAAGTAATTTTCTGCGTGAAGACGTGTTGCAAGCCGCCATTTTTTTGCTGTGTTGCTTTAAGTCTGCTCTGACCCGACAAGGGGGACTCAAAAACCCGATTCCGTAACGCGTGCCTTGCCGTAAGATCAAGAGGATTTGAATTAATTATTTTGTTTCCGACTCGCGGCTACTTGCCAAGCTTTTGCAGACATGGGGATTTATCAGACCAGAAACTGAGGCCACCTTTTCCGTTTTGTGTCTGACAGTGACTAGAGGATATAAATTATTTGAAGAGAAGCCTGGTGTTCTTCTCGGAAGGCGGAACAACAAGGGGAAGCTTCATTGATCATTTGTTGCTTCAACCTGGGCCGTCGGTTTTTGTTGTCTCGTACGTGAATTTTTTCTTCTCATTTGGTCGCCCCAACTGTTACTCAGCCGTTGACGGCTGCGCACAGGAACTACATTATGCTCCAGAGCCGGATGAAGTCGGTCACAGTCTGAAAACTTCAGGTTGATTTCTTTATTCTATTTTTATTTATTTTTTTTATTTTTTTTAAAAACCTGTCCCACGAGGTTGCGTAAAATCACTCGGAAACCTCGGGGCAACGAATGCCCCGCAGCTGCCAATTCCTACCCTTTGCTTTGATTGGCCCGTTGGATCCACGCTTACACACTTTTAACTTGCCGTGCAGTCTGCTTTCTTCCCCATAGAGGTTTGTTAACTTGTATTTGTTTGAACAGAAATGTCAGCTGCACGGTTTGACTCTTCGGATCGGTCCGCTTGGTATTTTGGACCCGTGTCAAGACAAGAGGCACAGACTAGGCTACAAGGACAGAGACACGGCGTGTTTCTGGTTCGAGACTCTTCCACCTGCCCCGGCGACTATGTGCTCTCAGTTTCTGAAAATTCCAAAGTGTCTCATTATATCATCAACTCTTTGCCCAGCAAGAGGTTTAAAATAGGCGACCAAGAATTTGATAATCTTCCCATGCTTCTGGAGTTCTACAAAATCCACTACCTGGACACGACCACGCTAATAGAGCCAGCATCCAGGTATGGAAGTCAGCCTTGCTCCTTTATGCTCTTGCTCCAGCTAGCCTACTTTTAAGTCACTTATGTCAAGTATGGAGAGACAAAGAGATTTGATGATAAACTTTTGGCTTGAGTTATCTCCGATCTGATGTTGCATTTTCATTCTTAAGCATTGTGTGTGTTGTGTACATCTATATGTGGGTTTTCAGGTTATTCAGATCTTAATTTGTTGGGTTTCCACATTAGTATATGTTGTCGAAAAATGAATTGAAAAGGCAGATCTAAATCACTTATGCAAGTATACAGCCAGAGCTTGTATCAGTTTTCTTTGAATGTTATCTGCCCATTTTTATATTTGTATTATTCACTTGACAGTTGCCTACTTTTCAAGGTAATAAAATTATGTCTGCTTCCTTTCCATTGTGATTTCCCAAGGTATTCCCAAGGTAACACTATTAGTGGTCCCATCCAGTCTGTGGTTGCACCAGAGGAGAACCTGGAGTATGTGCGGACACTATATGACTTCACTGGCAGTGATGCGGAAGACCTTCCATTCAAGAAGGGGGAAATCCTCATCATCTTGGAGAAGCCAGAGGAACAGTGGTGGAGTGCCAAGAGTAAAGATGGACGCATCGGGATGATCCCTGTGCCCTATGTGGAAAAATTGGTACGACCCTCGCCCCACCCTGGCCAGCCCACTCATGGATCTCGCAACTCCAACAGCTATGGGATCCCCGAGCCCTCCCATGCACTCGTCCACGCCTATGCCCAGCCCCAGACACCTTCTCCACTGCCCTCCGGGACGCCAGGACCTTCTGTGCAGAATGGCCCTGTTATGGCGAAGGCCATCCAGAAACGAGTGCCCTGTGCCTATGATAAAACGGCTCTTGCTCTGGAGGTATTGTAAATTTAAGTTTGTACTTTGTCCTCTTCATATTTATTTCTATTTCTCATCCTTTTTTTCTCCTTTTATTGGCCCTTATTTTTAAAAAGGGATCATAATGACCTCAGCTGATATCTAAAATTATGCTTTCATGACTTGCATTAGGTTCTAATTTATATATTATTTTTGTGTTGGGTAAAGCACTATGGCAAGCAAGAGGCTGGAACACAAGTTTTATTTTCTGTATTCAGCTTTAGGTTTCATAACTATATTATTTTGCTCCAAATTTTTTTTTTTCCAAAGTTCTCAAAGTAAAAACATTAAATTGTAGGCGTTACTACAAACAGATGCTTGTGAGGGAAATTATAATTCTTAATAGGAAGGCTTTCTTACATGGTCAAAACAAAACCTGCAGTTAAAAAGTGAAACTGATAAATATCATCTTTTGGTGTTGAACCTGAGTTTCTCATGTCACCACTGACCAATTTGCTTAAATGTTTTTCAAAGAAGAACTGTACTACTACTTGGAAGGTAAGGGGTAAAACACCAGTTCTTCCTCCAGAGTTGCTGCTGCAGTTTTTGCGGGTTCAGTGTGTGAAGAAGAAAAAAAAAATCTAAAGATAACTTATGACACTTATCTGGTGCTCTGATGCTCATTTCCTCAGTCCTGATGCATGCATCACACCAAGTGATTAATCAAACAGTGCCAGTAGTGGTTGTCTGTGGTGCTGGTTCATGTTTTCTTGTTTATCTCTTTATGTAAAAGTGTTTTTGTGAGATCTTGTTTTTGTATGTAGGTTGTTACGTAGATGTCTGGTTCTCTTGCAAGACTTTTTAGTATTTAATAAAAAGTCATGCCACAGTGTCAATGAAGATGTTAGAGATCTGTGTAGAAACCAAAAAAAAAAAAAAAATCACCATGGTGGTTGTGAAGATAGTTAAAATGTCTGCACTTGTGAAGTGTTTCAGGGTGGTTTTAGTGTGTGTGTGCCCTCATTCACACATTCATGTTGCTTGTAATGTTAGGGTTTGGTGTTTTACTCAAGTGACATTTCATGATGGTTGGGAGCCAAACCATCAGCTTCTGATTGGAACTCAGCCAGCAGGAGACTGCCACCTCAGTTGTGGTAGCCCACAAGGTTAGTTAAGGGTGCTGTGGTAAGAGTGACCCCAGTATCGCAGCCCTGTTAGCTGGCTGCAGTTCTGACAGAAGCATTGTCACTTTTGACATGTGTTAAATTTCTCAGCAAGGTGCTCTTCACTAATTTTGATTTCTTTCAGTGGTGACATGTTGAAGCATGCAGTGCTACGTGCTCAGTGTGTGTTTCAGAGACATTGTGAGACTCCAAAGTACTTAGCAAGCAGAGCTGTGGTTATTCCCCTTTGAGAGAGATGAAAATGGAAGTTATCTTGGAGCTAACTTTGCTGCCATTTGCTGACATCAAAGTCGGTCAGCATTTGTGGGAAGTAAACCAGGCTGCTATAGATGGCTGCAGAAAACCACTTTGTCCCTGTCACATTTACACAGAATGAAGCATTAATTTGGACACAAAAATAAACCTAGTCAGTTCACATTTTTCTCATTGTTTGTTTATTACACTATCAGATCCTTTAGTGATAACACTTGGTTGTTGAACATGTAATTTGGAAATGGAGAACCAGGTGTCAACATCAGACAGCCTCATGGTTCATGGGTTTAAGCTGAAATCTGGCATTTGTGGTGGGCTGAGGTGACTGTGGACAACAAGGCTGAGTACTATTCCACCATGTTATTGTCCCTACACACTTTCGTCTCATGTTCTACAGTAATAGCTATGGAAAAGACATTCCCAGGATTTATCCCGCTTTGGTCTGCTGGACAGCACTGTCCATTTTCCAACTTGGTACATAATGATTAAAGATGCAGTAATCTGTGGCGTCAGGCCATTACTTTTATTGATCACGTTCATAATATTTATCTTTGGTTATAGGGAGAGATGTATTTAGCCTTTCTGAATTATCTGAAGGAAGCCTCTGACTGAAGACACTCATTCTGCCATCAACTAAACCAAAGATCTAACTATTGTTTAGGAGTGTGGTGCAATAAGTCAACCGGAAAAGCACAATACAAATGTGCTGAAAGTGGACACTGTCCCCACTTATTGTGCCAGAGTTTGTCATATTTTGGCTATGTGATCCTTTTCGTGATCCTTTCTTTTCATTCACATTTATATTATATAGAAAGGAGATTAATTAAACAGGCTAGTTGAGCTGTAGTCATGGCTCAGCTAAACTGTGCATATAAGCGCTGTGGCTGTGAAGTAACTCTTTTGCTACAAGGTCCAACTTTGTGAAATGAGACAAGTTTTCTTTTAGGCAGTTTGCACAAAAATGCACAAGATGGTACTTTGCACTTTCATATACCAACAAAAGCTACTGAAAATGTCTACAAATCCTTGGCAATTAAAAACTCAATTTCATGTGTTGTTTTTTTTTTAATGTATATCTGAGCTATAGTATATATCTGGGACTTGTCTTATGTTTTAAACTATATAAACATTCTAGTAGTATATGCTTGGCTGTCCTGCTTCCAGGGGGTAATATCAATAGATGATGGCATAGCTGATGTCCACTCATGTTGTTTGGATTTGATTTAAGCAACATGTGTAAAGTAGTGCTTTCAAAAACTTTAATTTTTTTTTTTTTTTTTTAAATAAATATCCTCTGTCTCATATACTCAACACAGAAGCCAAAATGTCCCCACACTACAGAATGGTAAGATGGCACTGCTTCCTCAAATTGCTGCTTCTTAACTACATGCCATGTTGAAGTAATGTGTGAGATTTGACAGCATTATATTCTGCTTCACCCAATGCTGGAGCACAGTGATGAGAAGCTTATGGTGTGTTTTGATAACCCCTACACGTTGACTCACAGGCACACACAAACAGGCAGTTTAGAGAGGTTGAAATAAACACAGGAAACTTGTATAATGCATTAGGGCTGGGCAATTCTGACTTCATTTGAACATCACAAATAATTTTGTCATACGGAATTTTGAAAAGTAACAATGCTCTCTGAAATAAATGTTTGGAAAAATGCGGGTTAAAAAATAACTTTGAGAGGTGACATTTTGCTTTAAAGTAAGGATCATGTTTTTTTTTTGTTTTTTTTTTTTAAACAGTCGAAACTAAATTTGCATCTGTGTTTTTTAGACGCCACCATTTACAAAGTTAAAAAAACAAAAACAAAAAAAACTTGTACCTTGTGCAGTGGGGAGGAAATTAGTGACATGTGAAAAGTAGAAAATAGTAATAAGTTACATCTCTTCTAAACAATTAGGATAATACCATATGTGAAAGTTAGGTTTCCATTACCCTTAGAAAGCCAAAAAATTGTAAAGAAATTTCTGCAATGGAAAAAAACCTGAAATATTGCTAACACCTTTTTACTCTTCCACACGGTGGTTTTTCCAGACATGTTGATAATCCAGTTTATAGCGCAAGTGTAATGGAAACACCTTTTGCTTATTTGCAGTCTCTGGGAGTTCTGGATGTGCTGTATCTGGTTAATCTAAAGTCATCAATATCTAGTTTCCAGCTGTTTTGGGCCTTATTCATATGATGCAGATGTGCTGTGACACTCATCAATATGCATTACTAGATTACATGAGGGCTTTGTTTCGGAATAATCTTTTGAATCATCATCCACTGCCTTCATCATCTGATAACTATTTTCACAACAGTGGTAGCAGCAATCACAATAACTTGTCAAAGACTACAGAAGTTTATGTCCAAATTCTTCAAAGTCAAAATCTTGTTTTTGAGTGTTCTGAAGTCTGGCAGGATGAGTTACGGAGAGAGAACTCGGATGAGTTACTCTCTTGAAAAGAAAAACACTATTCAATGGAAACATCGACTTCCTGCAGTTGTACCTTTAGATTTTTGCCTTTCTTTTGCAAAAAAATGTGTTGGAAACACAACTAGTGTAAACACAAAACTAGTGGAAGAGCAAGAGGAGGCTGGATTTACACTGCAGCGCTGTGGCTACACAGCTAGAATACAGTCAATGAACTTGAACACGGAGGTCAGTCAAAAGGGAAAACTGTACTTTTTGAGCATGCGTTGGAGGACAGTGGAGGAAAAACTTTCTGTGTATAACTGGGAAATTCACCTCTCTGCCTTGGCTTCTGATGAAGACAATGCAGCCGGAAATGAGGATTGGTTTGTCACCTATGGAAAAGATAGATAATCAAATGTGTAACCAGAAGTGTCAGACACGCCCTACATCGTATGCTGCTAAACCACTGCTTTGTGGCGATCGGTAGATTGTGCGCTCATGCAATGTGATTATGTTACAGGTGTTTGAAATAAGTTGGTAATTCTGCCTTTACTGACTGAAATTTTTTGCGGCGTTTATATCTGCTTTTTCTTCTCATGTCATCTTCTCTAAATCCAAAATGGGTCATTTCTTTCTTTGGTATAAGCTTGACTGAGTTATCCTCCCTGTTGTGGACAAGACAACGTAACAACAAGCGATTCAGGCAGTGGTTTGCTTTTGGGGGAGCGTGTGAACACCTACATAATCACCTGGCCCTATAATCCATACAAACTAGTTATCTAAAACCGGAAATACCGCAAGTTCCAAACGTACTGAGCCATGGATGGCTTATTTAACAGTTCAATATTATGTTTGGAAATGTAGCATTCCTAATAATGACATAAGAAGGTTCCATATAGTTCACAAATGTATGACCAGTCAATAAATAACTGGCCATACATTTGTGACGCTCACTTACAGCATCGTCATGCTGTCTCTCCAGAGCTGAGATAATGGTTTTGGGGACATTTGGTACTTTATTTGATGACAAAACTTGTTACTTATTGCTGATTTGTAAATGGATTTTTTCAGGTGCCCCACTCTCAACTGAAAATGACCAACCGTGGACTATAGTGGACTAATCCTAACCCTGTGAAGTGAAAAGTTTATGTGGCTTTGGCATGACCTTCTTTTTATTTCAGCATCTAAACTCACTCGATACACACTTTATCATAGCCTGGTGAAAGTGAACTTCTGTCTAACTGGTTCAATTCTTATGATTTTACTGACCATTTGAGAATCCTTCCCACTCTCTTGTTGCTCCTCATGCAGGACTTTCCTGAACAAGAACTTTGTTTTGCTGTTTTGACATTTAAGTGATAATAGGTGACCTTATTGAAATTCCCCATGTTTATTTCAAGCTACTACACAAGTGAGTTGGGTTAACAAGATGCATTAGCCGGCCCCTTTCTGCAATGTCATATCTGTCACTGTTCATCTATTTATCCACAAAATAAGCTCTACTTCCTGTTACTCAGTTTCCATTTAAGAAAACTAGACGGCATGTAAGTAGACATAAAATATTACTGAATCTATTTTGGTTTTTATTCAGAACTAGGGTATTTGATCATTTCAAATTAAAGAAAGAAAACCTCCCTCTGATTATGAGAAGAGAGAAGTAACTTCCTAACTTGAGAGCAAAGATGCAGCGTCAGTGAACAACCTCCCAGAAAATGTGGGCAAGTAACCAAGGCTACGGTGAAGCAATGGATACTGTATCTTTATTTGTAACATTTTCTACTGTTTGACCAAACAAAGTGGCTGACATGGTCTTTACTTGAATATTTTTGATCAGCCAGTAAGGGATTTTTATTTTTGTCATTTCTAAATGGCAATGTTAGCTTTTGTCACACTCCTTCAAATAACTGTTTTGTAAATTCTGTGAGGGATTGATATCTTTGTTGGTTCTGCCAGTCTAGCAGGAGATTGGATGTGATCCTGGCTTTATATTTCTAGACTGATTTTTATGTAATTTATTATTATTTTTTATTTATTTATTTTTCCCAAATGCATCTGAGATTTTAGACTCGCTTATTTTGGTTGTAGTGCCTGTAGCATTTAGGAATGAATGCAAATTGTGGTAGTGGTGAGCTTAAAGTTACCACACCAGGTTATCTATTTATGTATGTGTATCTATCGGAACTGTGCAGCTCAAAGATAGACGTAGCTCATAGAATTTAACTTGTTGAGATAAATCCGTTGTGCAATAGCCCAGTCTGTCCATGATTAAGATCTTGTCTTTACAAATGTGTGTTTTGAGGCTGGACAACATAGCCAAGAAATTTAGGGGTTTTGAACAGATTACAGTGTGCAGATGCAGTGTATGTCACTTTTTCATTTAATGTTTTTCATTAGTGTTGCTGATGGTACAAACAACACAAAGTATTTGCATTATACTTGCTTCTCTCCTGCTATCTTTGCTCTTATTCTGTATTTTGATGCAACCGAAATTGAGTCAGACTTAGCAACTGCCTGATGAGGCTACATGATAGCAATCTGTCTCTGATTTCACAAGTTCAATATTGTCTGATTTTTGAAAAGTTCTGATCTAAAAGTAATTTTATTACATAGGAACTTGGGTGTATTAAACAAAGCATTAAAGTTTGGACATGCCTTTCAATTCAAATGAAAAGGAATCTCCACATCTTTACATGTCCTTTTATTTTTTTATTTTTTCTTCAAATTAAAGTACACATTTGTAATTGTGCATCTATATTTGCTTGTCCACATGGACATGAACAACTACAGGTATCATTGACCTGTATTTTTTTTGTTTCCCCCTCCAAACTACATTTCAGCCAAAAGCAGCAGCCACTTAATCACTTGTATCTTTAGTACATTAAAACCATTTGTGTTGCACAAGTTGCATGAAAAGTGGTGTACAAATAAGAGTTTGATTGATTTGATCTTTAAAGAACTGTAATTTTTCATAGACCTTGGATTTCTGAATTTCCACTTCTAAATTACAGCAAAGATCAATCAATGTCTGAGACAACAGCACACAGAGCAGAGTCTGAAATGATTTTTTTTTTTTTTTAAACTGAGATGTGCTGTTCATAAAGAGAATTTGCACTATTGGAGAGAGATTACTTGTAGTCCGAAGCATTCCCTCAATTACGTGATGGATTTTGTCTCCTTCCTTCTCATCTTTGCACTACATCAGTCTGTCAAGGTTGAACTGGTCAGCCATCCTAATTCTTTTCATCTTTGATACATGATTCCTGTGTAAATAAGCGCATCTGCTGTAATGCGAGTACAGTCACTCCCCTTATATCTATTCAGTAAAACAGGAATTTGTTACTAAATTGGCATATAAAAATTCACATTTCTGCACCAATGCATAAGATGTCTCTGCAAACCAGCAAGATGTTCATAATGGTGCTTTTTTTTTTTTCTCACTCTGTTTGTTGGGAGTTTCACAACTTCTGTTGTCGACCACTCCTTTACTGATAATTTACTGTAAAAAGTCTTGGTCTTTAATATTTCTTTGTACTGCAGGTTGCTTGAAGAAGGGCCTAAATAGATGTGTCCAGTTAATTTAATGAGATTCCTTTTTTTAAAAATTATTATTATTATTGTTATTGTTGTTATTATTATTGTTGTTGGAGAGACTTTGAAAGAGAACAACGCTGCTACCAAATCATTAAACTATTTATGTATTTTAAATTTTCTCTCCTTTCCTCTTTGATATGCTGATCTAAAACTTGGTTTGTTCTGAAAGCACCTACCTTACCATGTCCCATCACGTCTCTTCTACAGTTGGCCTTTGGCCCAAAGTGGGTCGTGGCTTGCAGCAGAAATCATTTCATTTTGTGTCCTTGTTGTTTTGTGGCCTCTGATATTCATGCAGCAGAAGCTACAATTCCCTGTGTACTCACTTGAGAAATGAAACGCAGCAAATGAAATCATGTCTTTGTTATTTCAGCCTTTGACAGGAAAAACTTATCTATTATGTTTGTCCCTGTTTTTTTGTTGTTTTTTTTTTAATTAGACGTGACTAAGTATTTCCTTCTTTCTTTTCTTTTTTTAATGTGGTAGTTTAATGCTGTATATATGGAGACTCGTCGCATTGTCGGTCACACAAATGACTTCTGTTGACCTTGAAATATCAGGAAATGCAATGAAGCACTTAAACTACGCTTTTAAGCTGAAACCTTGTCAGGGTGAATTTAAGTGATCCAATTTCACCACATTCTGGTGTTTTTGTTTGTTCTTTTTCCTCCCAATCAGGATGGCTTTTGAAGGTTCTTATTTTGATCTTTAATGGTTGATGTCTAAGTCGGGACATCCTTGAGGCTGATCCTACAAATAGTATTCCTGCACACTGTAATTTAACTGTATTTAATGGCAGATTCTCCATTTAATCCTTCTAAAGGACATATGGCTTTAACAGATTAGGGTCACATTGGGAGGACCAGTTTGTTTCTCCTGCTGTCTGGACTAACCACACAGTGTGACGTGAAAATACTATGAAATAAATAATTCTGGATGTTGTGTAACCTCTCAGGTATATCAACTCGAGTATCATACAGAAAGGCTGGTACACTGTGCTGAATGTTTGGGACTTGTGCAAACTTTTTTTTTTTTTTTTGTCTTTCTCCAGGTTGGCGATATTGTCAAAGTCACACGGATGAACATCAGCGGTCAGTGGGAGGGGGAAGTGAATGGACGGAGGGGCCTCTTCCCATTTACCCACGTCAAAATCATTGACCCCCTGAATCCGGATGAAACAGACTGACCCAAGAGTGCAACCAGAGCTTCTTACTGGTGTTGACGTGTTCCTGAATCTGCTGGCCATCTCCTTCTCTCCCACCTGCCTCACGGTTATGAGCTCGCCTGCTTGGGAGGGGGAGGGGGACCCCTCTGTTGTTGCCAGCCATTGCAAGGCTTCTCTGACTGTTTACAGCTGTGGACATAAGACCTTAACTCAAACCTGATCCCACTCAACCCAGCCCCCCTTTCTGTGTCTTAGCTGCAGGTCGGGCACTTGTACCTTTTTATTTTTATTTTTCCCTCCTTCCCCCATTAGAGTTCTCTTAATTTCCCAATCACTGGGCATCTGTGTGAGTGTGTGTTTGTATGTAAAAGTGCATGTGTGTGTGTGTCTTTGTGTGTTCACATTTAACATTTGCCACATTAAATTTCAACATGTCTTTTTTTTTTTTTTTTTCCTGAATATTTGTATTGTTGAAAGTCTTGGGGACTTGAAAGTGTTGGAATGTTTGCTTTGTTGATTTGAGGATATTTGTATGAAATGGGGACAAGCAATATCCCTGCAGACTTGGGAGAGCACCGAGGAAACAAGGAGCTTCCTAGCCATGGAGATTTTTATTTTTCCTCGCCAATCAATTAAGCCACTGTTGTACCTTTATCATAACCAAGCACACACACATACAGATACACATACGTACATACTGGCCATGTGTTACTAGGGCTGAGTAATTTTTTTTTTTTTTCTTTGTGATATGTGCATTTGGTGCTTGGTTATGTGTCAGAAGAAGGTAGAAAAGATGGGTCTGTGGAGCATCTAAAGTGGAATCATGTCATCATAGATCACATCTTGTTTATTCTCTGCCACGACTGGCTAATGAAACTTATTTATCTTGTGTTAATAAGACATGACACGGCCATGTGGGCTTTCATTTCTTTTTTTTTTTTTTGTGCCATATGATCAACACAAGTTTTTTGTTTTTTGTCATATTCTGACATGGACATCAGTGTTGGAGGCGTTGACTCTGTCCTCTTTGGTACCTATTTACTTTAACATTATTTTAAACTAAAAAGACATTACTTAGAGATGAGCATGTTTTTAGTGCTAACAGCATCCAGCACTAAAGGAAATAATTTCAGCTTTTTGCATAGGAGTGCCAAGCTTTTAAAAATTTTGACTGGTTTTGTCAAATATCAGCAGCAGAATCCCTGGCCAGCCCTTCCCACAAGCATCTCACCGCTACAAACTGAAAATATTGTGCAGTGTGGGTGTGGGGATGAGGACTGAGTCGAAGTGCTTCCCTTCCATCAGCATAGGTCAGATCGGAGGGGATTGCTCTGCAAGCCAATGAAATCCCATTAACGCCTTTTCATAGTAAGATAAACCTTACTTTTAGCGCATGAAGTCCTATCTCTGACCATGTTTTTAAAAAGTGTTAGTCTATTCCATGTAAGTGGCTTAGTCCTTAAATATTTGGTCTGCGCACAATTTTTATGCAAAAGGACTTATCATAGTGGCGGGAAGACTTTTTTTTTTTTTTTTAAGACTGCTGAAACCAGTTTTGCTGATCAGTCGGGCTGAGGATTAAGCAGTCTTGTAAACGCTGCAGATTTCTGCTGTAAAACTACATGCCCCCTCTACTCCCTTGGGGGGAAAAAATGTCTTTTTAGTTCTTAGTGTTCAAATCATTGTTCAACCATTTGCTCAAATGTTTTGTGCAGCTTTGACTTGCATTCTTTTTTCTCTTTTAATTTTAATTTTTTTTTTTTTGTCAGTTTTTATTTGGCTTTTTAAATGAAGCATTTGAAAACAAGTGACTTTCTTAAAGTGACATTTACAAAAGGGAAGAATACCTGCTTGTTACCCCAGTGCAGTTTTACCTGGTCAAATGCTGCTTATTGTCATTTTATCTTATTACATAAAATGTTCTGTTATTTTACTTCTTGCTGGTCTGTGCAAATAGCTCAGAATGGGTTTTCCTCATCAGGCATAACAAAATCTACTAATTAAGCAATACACCCTGATTATTTCCTTACTTGAGGTGAACTTACTTTTCTCTTGCTTCTGAGTTATTTGTAATGGCATTAACAGTATTACTGCGCTCTCTTCTCATTTTAGAAAAGCCTGTCTTTTACTCCAGAATTAAAAATTGTGCCTTTTTTTATTTTCATATACCATTTACATGTGTTAATATTTCCCATGGTTAACACCTGTGCTGGTATCGACCCTTTTATGTACAGAACAAGAAAATAAATTTACGTCTACTTCTTTACCTCGCTCTCTCTGGTGTCTGACCGTGTGCCGCGCAGCGCAGATGGGTGGGTGTGTTTGCGGCAGCTTGGCGTCACAGCTTGTGTTTCTGGAGCAGAGGACAGTTGCTCTTGCTCTCATTTTTGACAGTTCCAGTTTTTATTCTGCCTGCGCCCAAGAGAAAGGAAGCAATTAATGAATTTTAATGAAGTGCTAAGAAAAGAACAGCAACTGACCTGGAGACGAGGGAATGGAAAACTTTTCAAGGGCAATGTTTTCAGGTGGCCAGGTTTTCTGTTTGTTCAGCACTTTTCATTCGAGATGATATCGATGCAAAGCTGTAGCTCCTGAAATGTCATCACAGTGACGCAGAGATGTTGGACATATTTGTTGGAACCCTACCTCTGAAAAACAAAATACCCACAAATATTCACTGAAATAATGTTAAATCAACAAAAATAGTAATTTGCTAAAAGTTGACTAATAAAACTTATATTTGAATTGTGGTTCAACACAATCACCGAAAATAGTGATTGTGGTCTGGAAAAATTAGTAATTACCCCTAGAAAAGATCTGAAAATAATTTGACTATGGTGATGTTAAAGTAAAGTTTGTCCTGTAATTAGCATCACAAGTGTCCTTAGTCCTTAGTCTGACTATTTAAAGAGATGGATAATGCACATGGTAACCATAGAGATTCAAGATGAATTCTAAAGTCAAGGTACATCCCACTAACCTCCACTGTTTGAGACAAAGGCAACAACCAAGGAGGACTCCGCTGTTGAGAGCAAATCATTAAAAAAAAAAAAGCGAGACTGGAATTTATCCAAATGTGTATTTACAAGCCTCAAAGCGTCTGAAGGAATGTTCTGTGGACAGATGAGACTCAACATGAGAGTATTTTGGCAAGTCACATCAGCTCCATGTTCACAGATGCAAAAATGAAGCATTCATTTTTTTTAAAAAAAAAAAAGGTACCTCATGCAACGTGGGGGAGGCTCGGTTATGTTCTGGAGCTGCTTTGCTGCATCTGGCACTTGAAGCTGTGAACGTACAATGAAATCTCAACACTGTTGAGGCATTCTGGAGTGAAAGTTCCATCCAGTGTCAGAAAACCTAGTCTCAGTTACAAATCATGCATTCTCCAAAATTATAATGATCCAAAACACAACTAAAAACACCTACTGGACTATTTTTAAATGACCTATCAACCCTGATCTAAATCCAAGTGTGGCATCTGAAAGAGCTGAAACATGAAGTCTGGAGAAGAAACCCTTCAAACATAAGACAGCTGGAGCACTTTATTCATGAGGAGTAGAGAAAGTACCAAAATACCTGTCTACGGGTGCAGGAGTCCCTGAGAGTTACAGAAATCACTTGATTGCAGTGATTGCTTCAAAGTCTTCTACAACAAAATATAAAGTAACTTTTGCACAGCTACTGCTGTTGTGATTATCACAGATCATAATGTCAACACCAAGAGACCTGGATTGCATTTTACTCACACACAGATTATAAATAGCTAAATTACTCTTGTTTCATTTAAGGACATCCAAACAACAAGTCCTGACATGCTTGTAATTTCAGTGATGACTATGAAGAATATCGTGATTTTGGGAGTGCCACCACAATATTTCTACAATAGTATTTTTTAAAGTTTTCATTATTTGCAGAATATTAAAGTAATATGCATTCCTGTGAGAAGCTTCTGTTGGTGTGAGGGGAAAAAACTAAAAACAGAGCAACCGATGTTCAGAACTAATGCTCACAATGCTTCTCCGTGTTTTACATGAGCTTTACATCCCAGGTTAAATTGGCATTATAGCCAATCGATCGCCCTCTGGACTGCTTGTGATTGGCTGGGGCTCCGGTGCAAATGACCCTAATGAATCAAACCTGGTTGAGTCAGACTTCTCCTCCTCAGGGCATAGTGTGTGTGTTGATGTGCGTGGGTGTGTGACGTGGTCGATGAGGGCCTTTCTACAGTCCATTATCGCCACTGCCCTGAAGCAGCTTCAGTGCCAGCTACAGTATTATTTGGCCTTTTTTTTTTTTTCTTTTTTTTTCTGGTTCATGTTCAAAAATATCAACTTCAATGATCACATAAAATAATAAAAAATAATTTTATAAAATAATTTAACTGTTCTTTGCCAAACTAACTATAATAAAGTAAGCAAATGCTTTGTCACTGGCGATTTAGACATTGTACTTAATTTTAAGCTGAATTGAATAGAGAGCAAACCAGTGAAGATATCAGAGATATTTCAGCCCAATGCTGCAAAGAAGATGAGACAGTGCTTCAGCAGCTCAGACAGCCATTGACCCAAATCCTACTAGGAAATCAATCAGTGGTCCTAAAATGTACAGGACTTGAATATTCTGCAACAGATGACAAAAGTGAGGAAAGAGCTACAAACACCTGAAGAAATCTGCACTTAAGACTATTGAATGATGACTTTGCTCCCTCCAATAGTTTACATAAGTCAGGTGTTATCTGCAAAAGAAAAAAAATGAAGATTTTACCCAGAGTTATGTTAATTAGTCCAGTTATATTTGAAACCCTGGAAAAAAAGGATATATGGCTACAGAAAGCTGCCATTGCTGAAATTCAATATGGACATAAATATTCTCTAAGAACATAACAGATTAATTCTTTAAGTCATCCAACTGGGAGCAGCACTATTACAACAGACAGGGTTGCATTATCACTCTATTTTAGTTTGTATGTTGGCGTCTTATATGTTCTTAATGTTGTTGTTTAACTAGCGCAAACATGCTACAGTTGTGCTGCAGAAGATGAATGAGGGCTGTAGTAAGAACTGGAGTCATCGCTCCAGGAGCTGCAATTAGTTGCATCTGCTAAAGACACTGATGAAATCTGAGTCGATATAAGTCTTCCCATGTTGCAACTGTAGCTCAAGTGCACAAACCAGCCCCATCTGTCTGCTGGAAGTGATTTTATAGTAACAGAAGAGGAAAGTCGGGATGAGTTGCGAGGATGACCCAGGTGACCCAAACTACCTCTGGAGGACCTCCAGCCAGGCCCGTTTCAAAGTACACTACACTCAACATCCTTGATATTAATGAAACCATCTCGTGAAATATGGTGACTGAAATCATATTACGTTTCATGCAGAAACGCTTCTTCGGGGATTTTAAACAGCAACGTGAAAAAGATGTATTGCACAAAAACATGTCAGTCTATGTGCTCCAGAATATTCCTTTGCAGCTCTGTTCCCTGAAGCTTTGTAAGTGTCCCAGATCCGACTTCCCTCTCGTAAAACATTTACAGTGCAGACGTTCCTGCCTTCTGCTGAGGAAACATGCCAGACCTTGATGGTAATTCCATACTGGCTTTACATCCCTGCTTTATCGGGTCAGACGCACCGCTCCGGGACAGCCTCTCGTTGCTCCATCCTTCTTTGCTCTTTCTCACTCTCCAGCAGGCTGTTGCTGCGCACTGCTTCTGCTTGACTGATTTTGATATATTTCACGAACATATATAAGTTGTCCCAATAATATCCCGTGGTCTGAAAAAGTTGGTTTGACTCTACCGCAATAAAACGACCATCCATCATTTCTTTGCAAATTAAAATGCGCCAGTGGTGCATTGTGCACGCTTTGATGGGTCCCAAAGGGTGGATTCTGCTGACTTTTCTTGTGATTTCCAGACATTTATTCTGCAGGAGCACCAGCAGAACAACTTCTGAGTGTAAAATTGCACATTATACTGATCCCTTCACTTGTCATCTTCCTCCAACATTCACTTTATTTTCAAGGTTTTTCCCATTTTTCAAGAATTAACTTAATGAACAACCTAACAATATCCTACAGGACAGCTATACTTTATCTTTTAGTAATTACTGGCCCAACATGCTAAAATATTCATTCAACATCCCAATCAACATTTATATAGCTTCGTAGTATGCAGAAATGCACTTAGTGAGGAAATTCAATATTTGAAAGAAAATGTTAAGTTCAATTCCCAGTAGAGAGAAATTTTAAGTTTCTCATATAGCGTCTTAGGAGACAAGACCTCCGAACATGGAGGATGGCTTTTAAACACACTTTCTTCTTCAGGACAGAAGATCTCTTACACAGAAACAGGTAGAATGATGGTGCTGCCGTTTATCGCTGCAGAGATCTGCATCTCATCTTCCAGTCAGTAAAACAATAATGCCAGACACCAAATGAGCCCAGAACCTGAACATTTTCTTCAAATGGGACAAAACACATCTGTACTGCAGTGCGGCAGAGAATTGTTTTCCACTCAGAAACTAATTGAGCTAACAGAAGCTGGTTATTTTAAGAATTTAGCACAAAGTACCACTGCACCAGAGTAAAGACTCATAAAGAAGATGGCAACTAGAATTTCTGGTGTCCACCAATTCGCAAGTAATTGAACATCTTAGCGTGGTAACCAGACTAGCTTTAAATCCTTGAAACTCATTGAAATTCTAAATCTCACTTCATTGTCACATAGGTTTTCTAGTTTATGTACATCTCCACAAGAATGTTTGTTCATTTTAGATGGTAAATACTGATGATGTGCTACATATTTCATACACAGTAAATGTATAAAGATGTAACATAAATTGCTTTACTTTTTTTAGTGTGTAACTGTGTATATGTGCATGTTTTTGATGTGTACCACAGATCTTTGATCCACTGGTGTGTTTTTTTTTACTGTATTTAATTATTCAATTTCATATTTATTTCACAGCTGACAAGTGAAGCATAGTATTTATGTTAGGTAGATATATAAAACTTTTATTGATCCCTAGGGCAGGTTTCTTTTTGGAACAATTGACTAAAGAGCATTTAATTTCCACAGCTATGCAGCTGTGGAAATTAAAAGTAGAAAATCTCCTTGTGAACAGGACTTATAACTCACAGTCTTAAAGGATTAGCTAATGAACCGTTCAGGTTTAAAGGGTAACGTCACAGGCTCAGATAAAACAAGTTACATATGAAGTAACTGCAGTTCCATGTTCGACCACTGGGGGCTTCAAAGTGGAATGAATCTCTATTGACCCCGATGTTACAATGTCTAATTTTGTTGCAAAATTAGACATATT
>JAOWBL010009718.1:0-11900 GCA_028564865.1 Zenarchopterus dispar | reverse complement strand
GGGGGCTTCAAAGTGGAATGAATCTCTATTGACCCCGATGTTACAATGTCTAATTTTGTTGCAAAATTAGACATATTTACAGCCTGGTTCAGCATAATGCCTGTTGGTCCAGTAATACCAACATGGGTTTTGATGGTGATATTACAGTACTAGCTGAATCAGTAAAGACTGATATAACTAGTAATACCAGTTCATGTCTCTTGGTCCTGTTGATGTCCCTGAAAGGAGCATGAGTAGACCACTACTACTACTCCCACCACCAGCACAACCACTACTACTACTACACACACAGTTTGTTGCACGGTGTTTCTGGAGTCCATTGAAAAAAATTAAGATTCAGCAGATGATCTGTTCAGAGACCAAGAGTTTGACTTAGACATGGATTCAGTAAAAATGTCAGGAAGTACTATGACAAGAGTTGAGGAACTGCTCATAGTCATGAGTCACAACTGATGATTTTTTAAATATACTCTCTAACTAGTTTCACTGGTAAATTTGTAAAATACGCAACATTACAACAGAAAAAAAAGATGAAAATGGCTCCTGTTGAAATAGCTTTCTTCCGGGGCAAGTCTTTTTTTTTATTGTTGTTTGTTTTTATTTTTATTCAACATACAATTGTACCTTAATTTCAGACACTGCTTGAAACCTCATATTTTGAACAATATGGGTTACAGATACTGAAGGTTAGAGAATCACCACATCATCCCTGACACATATGATGGTGAGATGTTTTAAAACTTAAAAGGTGGAATTCTGTCCCAAAGTATGTTTTCCATGTTATATAGAATGCTATTTATTACATTTCAGTTCTGATAGTTCAATGTACAAGTCCTCCATATTTTCTAACGAAAAACCATAAATAAACAAGAAAGACTCTTCACTTAGTAATAAGCACCAGGATTTGGGATTTTCTGTCGTTCTTCTTTTCGAGTTGTCTCCAGTTATGATGGGTTGGATATAAAATATTGGTCTGAGGCCATTTCCAGAGATATATTGTTTAATATGTGGATTTAAATCAGAGTGCCGGTTGGGTGATGGCAGAATACCCAGAGTTGTCTGGAAGCCACTCCTGTATTGTTTTGGCTCAGAGTCAGCATCTTGCTCAAAGATGAATCTTTGACTTATGTTTCTGAGGCCCTGACTGCTCATGACCAGGTGATCCTTAAAAAAATGTATGTCTCTACTTCATTCAGCTTTCCCTTCAGCTTAATCTAACACTGTCCTGTTAGGAAGCTTTATCTTCTACAGGAGAGTGACCACAAGCACAGAACTGAGACAATGAAGAAGTGATCTAACAACAACTTTACAAAATTTCCTGAGTGACCTGACTAGCATCCTGAGTTGAATCTACTTTGACATGATGCCTGAAAATGGATGTCTAAAGTTAGTTTCTCTCCAACTTGACACAGCTGGTGAAGTTCTGTACAGAAGAACAACAGAAAATCCCAAATCCAGGGGTGCAAAGCTTTGCACATATCACTAAGAATCAGTGCCAAGTGAACACTGAGCTGTTTAAACACTTATGTCAGTATATTTCTCTTCTTCATTTTTACTACATTTCCAAAAGTTTTAAAACTTCATTTTTCAATTGCTCATAATGAAGTATTGAATGTAATGAAGAGTGATCTTTCAGTGATCACTGGATCACAGTTAGATGATCACTATTTTCAGTAGCTACACTTGAAATGAGGATGTTTGGACCGATTTAATGAGATTGAATGTAAGGTGATATTAGTTAGCGTCATAGTTTAGCAAAAGCTAACCCAACAAAGGTTAGCTTATGCTAAGCCACTTACTCCCCCTATCTTCAGCATGGCACCGTGTTTTGTGATGAAAAAGAGGCTTCGGAATTATATTTCAGAAGACCTATGGGTGAGGTTACAGGGACTTTGTCTAGGTCTTCTTATACAGTTATGGTAACACAAAGCTGTGGCACTGATTTCAAATGAGGCATATTTTCTAATGACACAGCATAATGAATTAGAACTACCCTTTACTTGGTAATAAATTTAAGCAGGATTTGGGATTTTCTTCTGCTCTTCCCAACGGTCGTCTCCAGCTTTGTTGGGTTGAATTGAAATTCTTGGCCTACAGCCTGTTTTAGGTCTTTCCAGAGATGTTTGACTGGGTTTAAGTCAGAATGCTGGCTGAGCCACCATAGAGCGTCCATCGCGTTGTCTGGAAGCAAAAGGGGGTGGGGTAGAGTAGCTGACTCCACCTCCTAAAACTACCTGCTGTGGACAGAAGCTTCAAGACATGGTTATGATATTTTGATTTTTAAAAAATGTCACAGGTGTTTTATAAATTTCTCAGCAATTTGTGTCATCTTCTGGAAAAAATAATAAAAGGTACAAGACGTCTTTCTTTGAGCTATCTTTAAATGTAAGGCAAGGTCGGGGAAATCTTTTACACAAATGATTATACTGTTATTTATTGGCTCATTCATTACAAAAGTTTTTTTTTTTTTCCTTTCTTCAATTCTTTAATGGTCTTATCCTCCACTGGTTGTGTGAGCTTGTTCACCAGCAGGAGTAGGAGAAGAGTGGGTACTGGCTCCAGTCTGATGTGTGGCTATGGTGGTGGTGGTGGCTGTGCTGCTGGGTGTCCTGCTCAGCTGTGGAGGGTGGATGAGGTGGAGGGTGGATATGGATCTGTGTCTGATCCACATCCCTCAAAGGAAATGGGATTGCACTGTACTCCACAGGCCTACAGAAAAACATTAGAGGTTAAACAAGCATGCAGTGACACTTGTAATAACTTCGACAACTTTTTTTGAACATTAAAATATTTCACCCTGAATTACAGTTTCACATGTTTAATATTCAGACCTGTAAGGGTGGTATGCTGTGGACGCGGGCACCATCTGTTCTTCACAGCTGTAGTCATATTCCTGCAGCTCTAGGGGTTCGGCGTGTATGCTCTCTGACGAGTGCTGCTCCAGAGCCCAGGCTGAAAGGCGAGTCTCCTTCGGTGACCTCTGCCTGGAAGCCTGACTCGTCTCTGCCTGCACTGACTGAGCGGTGGAGGGCATCCTCTGCAGGTCTTATAAGGAAATGCAACATTTAATCACATGACACCACCTGAGATAATTTATTATTCATGTTCCAGCTGCTATAACATAACTGAAAATTATATAGATAAAATGTTATCGGATTACCTGGAGATGTGGTGCAAAGATCTTTCCTATCCTCTGTGGGTCTTTTTGCAGGTGGGCTTTTATTTGAACGACACCTAAAGAGATATTAAAACTTTTACATTTGTGAATGCTCAGATTTGTTGTTTGACTTGTTGCACTTCTATTATGACAAAATAATGAACCTTTTACTGTGAGAATGGGTGCCTCCCTCCCGGAATCCTTTAGCGAATGGGTTGTGGTCGATCTTCAGTTTGGTAATCTGAAGAACAGGAGGAAATATCATTGATAACTGTTTTGTTCCAAGAAAACATGAACATTGTCTTTGTTTTCTATAAAACTGCTGCACATTCAGAGAAAATACGACAAGGTGAGAATGGAAATTCAGTGAGTTGGGTGTCTGATGAGGTTTCTTTAATTAGCAAATGTCCACCTTTGGGTTTTGGTAAGCAGTAACTGCTGTGAAGACTGTCTCTGGGAATGAGAAGGTCTGAGAAGAGCCCCAGCAGACAGTGTATGGACTGTCTGCTTGGATCACATGAAAGCGTGGGTAGTAGCGATGCATGGAGTGAAGGATGATCTGAGGGTTAGAAAGAGGAAAGTTAACACACTATAAAGTAAAAATCAGTGGGTCATGACAGTATGGTTTATCTTTGAAGCAAAGTGGCTCCTTGCATGGCCGTGCTGATCCAGGGTGTTGTTGGTGAGCTTCATCTTGAGGAAAGACAACGACTGCTTCATCCAGTGAGATCCAACAGCAGGGGAGTCAGGGTGCGTGTACGTCCGACACGGGGGCTGGGGCTCTGCCTTCCCTGCGACCTCCCACTGCTCCCTCTTCCACTACAGAGAAAAGGGGGGAGGGACAGATGCAGAGTTATAAAGTGTGAGACCTCATGAAATGTGTGATTAATCTGAGTCCTCCAAGAAGTAGAAAATACCCTTTTCCTGTCTCATGATGTATTTGATTATGCAGGGACTCTTCTTTCAACTGCATTACTGAAGCTGAGGTAAAGATCATAAACAGACAACATCGCTAAGTTCCCCCCTCACCAAACATCCCTCAAAACTTGCCTCCAGTACTCTGATTTGAACTACATTGTTTTCAAATGTGTGCTGAAAGTGATATCTGTGACCAAATGGGGCACAGCGACTGATGGGAGCTGCTGAATGCATGGCTCGCTGACTGCTCCTCATTCACTGATAGTGAATGAGGAGGGATGCTAATTGATTGGGCTTCCAGCCGGGAGTGCACAAACAGGAAGCAGTGAAAGGCTTTGATATGCAGCATGAGAACGGCTTCAGCCAGAGTGGGCAGAGCCGTGTCTGGCTGCATACTGCTACCTTTTACAGACTGAGTTCTGTTTGGTTTTTGGTGAGAAGAATAAAGCGTTTCAAAGGTGTGTTTGTGTGATCATACCTTGTATTTGAAGCTGTCAACAGGAACCATATCCACCATGATTACATATTTAGCCAAAGGCTGGAGTCCAGATAGTCGGATGCTGCAGTGTGGAAACATCCTCCTTGAACAAACGACAAAGGTCATGCATGTTTTTGAAAATAAAGAAATAAATTGCTGTGAACCTTAAAACAGAATCGTGTTCTCAGATTAAAACAGCATCTCTGAGACAATGGCATGGCCTCTGGTGCATGGTATTTTGGACAGCAGAGAGCTGGAATGAGTTTTACATCTTAATTTGGCTTCATTCCCACTGGTTCAGCATGGTTACCTTCCATGCTTAGTTATGATCATCTCCGTTCCGATGCTGTGGAAAGACTTCCAGAGCTCTGTGTTCTCCAAGCTCATCCTGGTGCAGCCCTGGTGGTACGAGAGAGTCCCTGAACGAGGCACGGCCATGGCTACACCCACCCTGGAGTCTGTGGAGAAAATGGCAAGCAATCCCTTAAAAAAATACAATAAAATAATCACTGTTAGTCATTTTTGTATTTATTGTACATATTACTGGCTAAAAACAGTTGAGAGTTAACTGAAGAATGAAAACAGAAAAAAAAATCATCTCACAAGACCTCTAGGAGTCATAATCTGTATTTGTGAATTGATATTCCACGTAAACGATACTTTATACCCAAGAAAAAGGTGAAAACATCTTCACACATCCTTATCTTAATAGTGTCCTTCAAGTGAATAAAAAGAGAAATTAACTTCATGGCCTTTTGCGTGCTGGAGGAACTGTTTTCTTTTTTTGTATGAAACATTAATCAAAAACAAGTCTCAACAATATATAAAAACTTTATAGCCTAAGGCTTCTCTCATGAGTCATTCTTTAGTTACAGCAGTAAATCCTTACACTGTATACACCTCTTTTAAAAATAAAACAGTTTAGTGTCACACTGCATGCTTGAGCCATGATTTATCTCTGAAAACATTCATCTTACCAGAAATGTTGGGAATGTTGCTGTATCCTATTGCTATCACCACTAGCCACAACATACACAAAATGCTGAGAAATGTTTTAAGAGGAGTCAGAAACTTGAGGGCTGCTTTTTTTTTTCTTTTTTTTTTTTTCCGGGAATGGTCTGAGTCTTGAACTTGATTGGTCATCACAGAGAGGGTGTGGTCTAACCAGGCCAGAGGGGTGTTTCTGAGGAGGCAGGTGAGAAAACTGGAAGGTGTTGAGTTTCTGTTCTTCTCAAAAATGAACAAATTTAGTCCTTTAACTTTAAGTGATTTCATATATTGTAACATAGAAGCAGATAAATTATTTTTCTTTTCGCGTCCTAACTCAATCCCAGCATTAGCTGCTGCTATGTGCTCAAAGACAGTAACTTACAGTTTGGCTGTGAGGAAGAAGGTCACACTCCTCCTTTCCACCCAGCAAGCAGTTTGTAGACATGAGATGCGTAATCTATTCCTTCCCCTCTTTCCTCCTGTGGTCCAAGTGGAAGCTCAGTGAGCAGAATTTCAAAGTGTCTGGGGGGACCAACAAGCCCCTTCCTGCCAGTTTTGAATGTGTATTGAGAATGAGATGAGAGATTGCAGAGGTGATTGGAGTTCAGGCCTGGCCTTGACAATGGGTGACAATGTTCCTAATCCTGCCAAATGGTCTCACCCCCTGCCTGCTATCTTTCAAGTATCCTGGAGGGAGATTGGCCTCTCCAGCGGAGCCGGCCGCTAACGGCCAGTTCAACATGAAAGAGAGATCAGAGCAGAAGCACTGTAGAGGACAATGCTCAGGGGAATATGAAGTTTCCTGTTTGAATGTTTTGCTTGTTTTCTAGGACATCTTCCTGAGAAGTGGCAGCAGTGTTATCACAGATTTATAAAACCAGCATTAGTTGTCACTGATGGTCAACATCAGGAATCAATCCAAACATTTATCTATGTCAGTATAAAATGGTTTGGATCCACTCCATGAAATCATTTCCAAGAAACCGTGTAATAAAGTGTTTAAACAAGTTATTGAGGTCATCAGGGAGAGACCATCGGTCCAAAAGATGACTTCCAAGAGGTCATTTCAACAGGATGATGACCCAAGCAAATCCACAGAGGGAAGGCTCGAAATGATCGAAGGCAATGGATAAGCTAAATCAAAGCCCAAACTTGAATCCTATCAAATAAAAAAAAAGAAAAGGGAAAAAAGAATGAAAATAAAAGAAAGAATTTTACATGAATAAGTGGGGCTACATGACAGCACAAAATTATTTCTGCTTAAGGCCAATCAGTTACTTTTTAACTAAGGAATGAATGATGAAAATAGTACTTGAAAAATGTATGTAATTCAAAATACATATATTAAATATATTTAAAAATGTTAAAGTATAACCTAGGCATTTGAGAACACAGTGTTGTTTTGTCAGGAAGATGCTGGGTTTTTTTGTTGTGAGATGTCAGAGGATTTTTTGAAGAGTAAAAGAAGCAGCTTCTTTCCCTAGCTAGGCTTTCTGTTCCAACCAAAGACGTGTTGAAACATTTCTCCTCTGCTTAAATCAACCTCAGGCCTGAAGATGGAATTTGCTGTGGCATGTGTCACCTCCACAACTATGCAACAACATCTGCCTATGCTAATGACATGCTATCAGGCGAGGCACAGCAGCATTACCAGCATTAAACTATCGTAATTTTTACATCACAGTTTAAACAGAATACTTCAATTCTGGCAAAGGATCCATGACATGTTGGCTGCGGATGAGAATGATGTGCTGAAAGATGCACTGGCTTCAATTCTGAGATGCTATCAGTGACATTTCTTCTGCAAAGCATTTGTTTTGCGTGTTTAGCTGCATCAGTTCTAGCAAAGTAAAAATATCTTACAGCACAGGAAGTACTGTGGTTTCAGAGCAGTAGTTGAGCATTGCAGCTGGAAGATGCAGTGCATGACCCCGTGGTGGCAGCTCACAGATGTGGCTGCATGTTTGGTTCACCACTTGAACGCAGCATGATGGTGAGTGGGTGGAGCGATTTAGGTTTGTCATAAGAAAGGCATTTCATTTCCATGGAAGACGAAGTGCACTTTTTGACAGGTGAGAAGATCGGATGAATACAGGGGTGTGAGATACTGTATATGGCCTTGTTTATATGCACGTAATATAAGGGCAGTTAGAGAGGAAGTGCTAGAGAAAGAACAGAAATAGTGAAAAATACAAAAAGGAAGAATGAGAAAGATGGGTTCAAGAGAGGAGTGAGGGGTAAGGAGGAGAGTGAACCTAAGAGACTGGGATAGACTGCTGAAGATAAAGCTCAAGAAGAAAAGTGAAAGACAATAATTTATAGATGTGTCCCACTGCACAGAATTCCACTCTCCAGAGCTTTAATTATGTTTCAGAAGTCCCAAAAATAATTTTATAACTAATATAACTTTATGGCAGGCTAAGAACTTAACCCCCTCTAGTCCCTTGTGTCTGACTGAGACACACGGGGAGAAACTTCAATCAAAACCTCAGAAAAGTCCCCATAAAGCCATAAAAAGCCAGAAATGATACTGCAGAGAAGGCTCAGGAATAACTGGTGTAAGTCCAGAATTAAGTAAGTTTTTATCTCTGGGCTATTAAAAACAATCATATGGAGCATGACTCTGACATATCTTGGGGATTCTGTGGACAAAAAGCCAAATCTTGATTGTTGTTTTCATTTTGATGCAAATATACTTGACATAACATATTAGAGGAGCAGCATCATGCTTGATCTGACTTCTCAGTCAGTGTGGGAGTCTGTCATGCTCTATTACCTTTAAAGACCTATGACTTATCAATACCTGTTGCTATATTTTAGCAACATATTTTCTTACCAGCAGGGGGCAGCAAAGAATAGGTGGAAAAGAGTGGAGTAGGTTCCAGCATATTTACATGCGGGCTATTTAAACATGTGCACAAATGCAGGTGATATTAATGATCCTTTTTTATTACATGTTTAGTTTTAAAACATCAGGAAATCTTTCAAAATTGCTTAATTCATAAAGCCAATATCTACAATTTATCAAGTGGTCTAGTTAGGGTAAATAGTTACATATTTGGTGATGATAGTTTACTAAAGATGATATCAGAACTCTAATTCAAAGATCTGTTTTTATAATGGCAGATTTTTCACTGGGTGCTTCATCTAGCAGTTAAAAACCTATATGTCGTCATGCCACATGCCACCAGAAAATGCTTTCCTCATTTTTCAGGGAATTATTCCAGCACTGAATATTTAATCCCTCTGTTTGGTTAACTTCAGCCTGATCGATTGGCTCTGCCCAGCCTACAGGAGCTCTGCCGATGAAAATAGGAGCAAAGGCCTTCAGGTGTCCTTTCCAATTAAAGAAAAAGCTCCATGGCTGGCCAACAACGACTCCTGTATTCAAATCAATGTATATACTTGTAATGCTCATCGTTTAGTGAATCTTTCGGAGGATTTGACATAGTTAGATGTTGAGATTTACAGCTCATAAATCTTTCATGTTCACTTATACCTCTGTGCTGATATATATATAAATGGTTTTTACAACGGTACATTTTTCTTACAAATGCTCCCACTTCAGATATTGTATTCTTCTTTGCAAATTTTCATTGTTCAAAAGTAAGTCCCGCAGAAACCTATTACCTCACGCCATCTCCACTGACTCAAACCCTGTTCAGAGGACTGGGTTGTGCATTTTGCACCTGCGTCAGCTTCATGGGTCCTGCTCCGAGCTCTGATGTGTGTGAAAACAAGAGGAGAGCTGAATGGACATTCACAATAACAGCTGCTCCTCTCCCCCATGACCAACCCCTCCAAGTTGACAAGGAGGGGCATCCTGAGTGCCTGAAACCTTGATAGACATGCTTATGTAGAGAAATAATCACACTGGTGAAAAGGAGAATGCATGATATTTTTGTTCAAAATTAATTTCACTGCTGAGCATGGGTGGGAGCCTGGTTTTCATTGCGTTGCAGCAACAGTGCAAAGAAAATGTAAGAGTTGTTAGTGACACAGAACAGAGAGTTGTGGTCTTCTGGCAGACAAAAATAAGTGACTTAATATCCTGCATTTCTCCATACATCGAGACTATAGTGACACCAAATCAACAAAACAATTAAGCTGGACATATTCATATATTCTATCAGAGAGCATGGTTCTAAAATATTTATGTGAAAATGTTCTCCTACATTCTCTATTATTAAATGGAAGGACAATCAACTAAGAATTGAATCATTTTATGAAATCAGAAATCTTCACCATTTATTTGCATTTTGTGTGTGATCAGAGTTGAAAATAGTGTGAGTCAGTTCCATTATTTGTGTCCATTGATTTATATAACTTTGTGCATGAAACGGTTAATGTAACTTTGTGCTTTGCAAATCAAACTCATCTCGTCACTGCAGATCAGAGTTTCTGTGGTTGTCTCCCCCTTTTCTTTCCCTATTTACCAGAACAGAGTTTTTATACAGAATTCATATCAAATATTTAACAAAGCCCAAGAAAATCATTATCAGTACTTCAACATAAAAATGAGTTTGCATATAAAAAATCTTCAAACCCAAAATAAGGGGGTTTGTCATATTTCTATTTGAGTCTTGCAATTCTACATACATTTGAAATGTCTAGGCCACATGGTTATAAAGCTATTGAACCACTGAAAGTGGGAGCAACACGATCAGGATTTTGAAAAGTGTGTGTGTGTGTGTGTGTGTGTGTGTGCGTGTGTGTATGTAGGGGAGGAAGGGTGGCGGGGGTGCCCCCCCTGTCCCCAGTAGAATTACACCAATGCCTGCAGCAGACTGCAGCAGAGGTCTCAGTTTGGATAATCAGTGAGGAGATCAAGGCTAACAGACACTCAGAATGAGGGTCATACAGAAACAAATTTTCATCATCTAAAACAGCTCAAACCTCTGAAATTTTTCACAAGCTGTGTTGCCATTAGTCTTAATGCAAAATATAAGGAATATATTCAAATGTCAATGAAAATCATCGGAGAAATGACTCTTTCCATTAAGTCATAGTTCCATTAATTAAACAAAATTGTGTTTTCTCTTCTTGTGATTTTCTTTCCAAGCTAAAGGATATTAAGATCCTCTGCAGTTTTGATAGGTAGTTCTATTTCTGCACACACCCGAACATTTATATTTGTACTCCAAAAAGATGTAGATGTTTGGAATGATGCAGGGAAGCACTTCATAGGTGCAGACAGTCAAATCTGAGGGATTCCAGGGAGGTTATTGTCCAAGATTACAAAAAAGAACAATAGATTTAAAAGTTTAAGATGACTTGTGTAGCTTTTTATGAGTTTTGCAAGGTGTATTAGCTTGGATTATGGTGTATTATATGAATTTACACAACAGTACATCACATCATCAACAGACAACTATTTAATTTATGCTTTTATCTCTACATTTTATCTGCAACACATTAAAAGGTCTGTGTGACATTATTATTCTCCAATGGTCTGGTTTCCACAATGACACAATGATAAAATCCGCTGGAATAGCCTTCTTGCGTTGGAATGGCTGTGGCTGAGTGGGTATAGTCAGTTGACCTAAAACCAGAAGGTGGTCAGACTGATCCCAAGCCCCATCGTGTGTCAGCGCGTCCTTGGTTGGAATCACACACTTTCCCCCAAAGTGCAAAACCCAAACACTTTATCCAACCACCCCTGAATAAATGGTGACAATTGTGTAAAGTTGGATATTTTGCGTAAAACCAGTGCAAAGTCTAGATGTGGAATACAGTGAGTTGCTGTGGAAAAAAACAAAAGGAGAAGAGTGTTTGTTTGCTATTAAGACCTATGAAGTCAGTTTTAGGTAATTGAAATTCATACTTCTTAGCTCTCAGTCTGAATGACTGTTTTGGTCCCTCCATGGACGCTCAGAAGCCATGAACCTTTCCAAATGCTGAACTCATTAGCAAGGCTGCTTGTTAGGTATATGAATCATGACAACAATGCTTGAGCTCTTCAGCATGTACAAGCAGCACAGCAAATAATACTTAGTATGTGTGTGTCTGACGTAATGTCAATAAAAGGAGACAGAACTTGTATAGCAGCCACGTTTGATTCTGAAATCAGTTTTTGTTTCTGAAACTATCCCCAGAATCCACTGTCACCATTTTATGCAGGTTCTCAGGGAATTGCTGGAGCCTATCCCAGGTCTCTGTGGGTAAAGGTAAATGACACACCCTGGATAGGATGCTAGTCCTACACAAGGCCACATATAGACAAACAACCATACATGCTCACATACACACTTATGGGCAATTTAGAATAAGAATAAATTAATAATTAACCTAAACATGGATGTTTCTGGACTGAGTAAGTATCTAGAGAAAACCATGCAAACTCCACTCCTGCCAGGA
>JAOWBL010009711.1:21406-37589 GCA_028564865.1 Zenarchopterus dispar | reverse complement strand
CACGCAACACGCACACAACCATGCACTTTAGTCTCTTCCCTCCCATCTGGTAAGTAATTGGAAGTATCAAACATTATTTAGCAGAGCATGACGACTCTGCCGCTGAGTGCTTCCACTCTGATGACTCAACACAGAAAGTTACAATTTATGGGCTAATAGGGCTCTGGCAATTTAAGATAGAAGTAATGTAAACACACACTCTCGCTGTCACTGAATTTTAAGTATATGCAACATTTTATCATCAAGAAGACAGCCGACATAAATAACTAATATCCACAACTTTTTAAAAATGATTCCAAACTGACATTTTAGTACATAGTCTCTAATATCTTCTCTCAAAGCACCAAGAGTAAAAGAAAACAAAACAGCGTATGGTAGAGGGACACAGAGGATAGAGTTACATAAGGTCCAAGATGACCAAATAGTGACCTGGTTACAGGAGATGTATAAAGCAACTGAAATGTTCAAATTTCAAATCCCTTGATGTGTGTCATCCCTTTTCAGGTCTGACTCTCAAAAACATGACCACCAAGCAGTCCGTTCACACAGTGGGGACGAATAACTTCTGAAATTTATGTTTCTAAACGGGTGAGCGACAAGGATAAGAAACATATGTTTTAACAGAGACGGGCAGCCAAGTTTAGGTTGACTCTATTCTCAATTTTAAATCAAAACGTAAACCTGTCAGTCATTTTTAACATAGACATGATCACCTATATACAAGCACGTTACAAAAGGCCTTCACGCAAATCTCTTGGGCTAAAAAAAAAAAAAAAATGATAGGTAACTGAAAATCAAGCGTTAAAAGTCATGGAAAAAATAATTACAAAACAAAATATAATGAAAAACTGGACTGAATGCTCTTTGTATGTAATATAAAAAACAAAAATCAGTGGAAGTTTAGAGTGGATGAGTCTCATTTTCTGAGACTCAGGAAAAAGAAATGTCGAGTCGCCAGCTGCATCTCTTTGTGAGCAGCAAATCCATGTGGGCAGAACAGTTTCCAAAGCCAAGCGTTTAACTGAGACGCCCCCTGAGAACTTATGGATTTTGGCTGGCGCAAAAATGCAAACTTTGACTAAAGTTTAAATAAGTGACAGCGTGGTTCTCATTTAAAAAAAAGGTTGGTGTCAGATGTCCTTGGTGGTGTGACAGAATAATGAAAACTGTCAATATAGTCAGAAAAAAAGACACAATTGGTAATTTCCATTCATTCTCTTTTCCTGTATTTGTCTCCCATAATGTTAATATTAAGGTACACTTCATAAAGAAGGCTGGTATGAGACTGATGGAGCTCACTAAATGAAGAACAGTGAATGAACCAGCATCTGCTGACGTCTGAATCAAGCTTTTGCTGCATTACTTCTGAGTGACAGGCAGTTGAAACCACGACGTTTGCAAATTAGCCTTCATTAACCACACACTGCTTTTTTGGGGGGGCATTAAAGACAACCAGCCGTGCATTCTTGTCAGAATATGTGAATCACAAGGGGACAAGACAGGAACCCAGAGTGTTTGGGATAATTAAGATGATTTACAAGCGGTGGTAAAAAAAGGTTGCCTGCAGGGCGGCGGTGACGTCGGTAGTGTTTGTGTGTGAGAGCCTGTGACAGGTGTTATTCTGGCTCCAACATCTAACATCACCCCATCCTGTCCCCATTCTTTTTTTTTTTTTTGGCGTCTTATGATAAAATTAAATTTTTCTGTGCTTGAGAGTATATATTTTGAGTGTCTGGGGTGATTGCCAAATGAAACAAACTCAGACATATAACACAGTCTTATCACAAAGTTTTGAGCAGACTGACTCTGAACCGATGCCATTCAGTGACTGTTTAGATTAGCTGGGTCCTGTGACATCACAGACCCAGATCAGAGCAGCGTTATCTGGCCTCTGTTGGTGTATGTCAAACTACTTTCACATCATGCAGCATTCGCTGTTCCTCCTAAATGGTTAATACATAGCTCTAATATCAGTTTCTCTAATATCAGTTTCAAAAGACGCACAGAGGAAAACCAAAAAAAAAAAAAAGTGGGAGGAGAAAGAGGTGGAGTCCAGCTGACTCAGACGTAACAGTCATAGTCAATGCGTATCTACAAATATGAACAATTAATGTCGCAGGCAAGCACTTTTATTTTCAAATAGATTTCATTTTTCTCACTTCTCTTCCTTTATTTCAAATTTCTATTTGTCTTTTAATCCATAACAGTGCAGGAACTATTCAAAAAAAATACAATGATGCTTTGCTTGTCCAGAAAACTGGAAGATGCAGCACATCAAAAACAGCTGAAGACACCGAAGCCAACCCTTTCCTCTGATATTTTTTAATTTGTATTTGATGATAACTTTATTCACTTTTGCATTGCTAAGATAATCATATGAAAGTCTGGGATTAGCATTAGCTTATTTAAATCTTTGGAGACTTTTTAAAACATCTTTGAGGCTTCAGTCCAAATATATTGACATACTGTTAGAAACATCTTTCGAAAGAAAGCTGAAAAGTGCATGTGCATGTGCAAACAAATAAGCCTGTCTGCACTTCTCACTACAAATATTCCTATGTGAGAATATTTCTCACTGAAGACGGCGGGCAGAGGTGTGTAATTGTGTGAAAGAAGATTTCACAAAACATACTCAGAGATGTCTGCACAGTGTTGATTCACTCCAATCACCCAATCTGGCTGTGAGAGGGTGCGAGGTTGCTGAAGTGTTTGCTCAGAATTCATACGTGACTAGAAAACCATGCACTTCTGTTGCCATGCAGGGTTTCTGTGACCCAAGCTTCCACAGAAGGATTCAAGTCACACTCTCCAAATTACAATGAACTGCTAAGACACATTTCTGACCACAGCTGTCGATTTCTAATTGATTATTTCATAATTAAAATGCGCAAATGCAGACAAGGAAGGATGAAAATGATTCTGACACAGACCATGAAGTATTTTTCCATCATAAAAGGGCTCTGCGTTTATTAGGTCCTACCTGTGTCCGGTTGTTCTCCAGGGCTTTCTCCAGCTCGGCCTTGGCAGCAGCTGACTCCTGTTGGTGGGTTTGTCGCAGGTGTTCAATGGCTGATGCGTGGATGTGGTTCAACTCTGAGCGCAGAGAGGCTGAAGGGAAAAAAAAAAAAGAAAAAAAAAAGAGATTTATTTTGCACAGAGCCCACTTCATATGATGTCAGAGAACAAAACATTTAAAAATATGTATAACTTTTTTAGAGATGTCCTTTCAGCCTTTATTCTGCTTTCAAAAAGAGCTCATTCGATGCTGAGGCGTTATATTCTCTTCCATTTTGGTCTCCACAAAAGAAGTGCCTCTGCTGTCTTTTCTCTGTGGCCTTTAATCCTCACTTCAAACACCTTTTATTGCAACAGTCTAATGGTTTAGAGAAGCATGGAGAGGGATCACACTGTTATTAGCTTCCTACTTGAATGTTGTGTAAAAGGAAATGTAGACATGAACATTTTTAAATGTCTTTTAAAAGCCAGAATATGTAGATTCAGGAAAACACACAATATACACATATGCTGCTCCTGAGCACACGAATGAATTTCATGAATGGGGAGAAGATGTAGAAAAGTAGTGGAGAGAGAGATGAAGAGAAAAAGCTAATAAAAAGGATGTCAGGATGTGGAATGAGGGAGACAGATGGAAGCAGCTCCGCGGTGCCAGGACCAGGATGTGAAGGTTAATGGAAGTCCATTTATCACACCACAGGTACGCCAGCACTGCAAACTGGGTAATGCTCAGATTTTAATAAACTTTAAACATTTCTGGACTGACTTCACATCCCACAAATGTCTTTCTTTATTTCAACAAACTACTGTTTCTTAATAGACTCATCTGTCGGGCCTATAATCAACATTTCATGTACAAGACAGTTTACAGATGTAAATGAGAAAAGGACTACAACAGAGCATGTATTTAACTTCCTGGATGCACAACTGAAGAACAAGAAAAAACAAGAGGACATTTTATAGTGAAGATGTGGCAAAGCATCAAGGGAGATGATGATGTCCTTGGGGTCCAGGCTGCAGGCTGCCATTGATTTGATTTTGTCCATCAGTTATGCTAATTTGACTATTTGTGTACAAACTAGTAAAAAAAATGATCTACATTTTAAAAATCTTCCCATGACTTGGATGTGAATATCCATAAATAAGAGCTGAGAATCTCTTCTCTAAAGTTCCAGCACACAATACTTCGATCTTTGAAAAAGACATGCAGGAATATTCTTTTTATTCAAAAGTTTACACAAGTCCTTGAGCGTTTTTAATTGAATTTTCTCTGGCGAAAATACCTTAGAAAAACAGTAGGTTTATTTCACAATAAATCCCCTTTAATACAACTGCAAACAACTTGTTATCTAAAGACTTTGGGGTGTATTCATGTTTGGGTGAATTGATGTTCTTCCACGAGTAAACACCACGTCGCTCTGTTTGCCTTGTTTTCCTTGCACTAGTCCTCTTTGTTTGCAATTTGTGTGCATATTCATGCATGCAAGTTCTTTGTTGCAAAAAAAGAAAAGAAAGTTCCTGCTTTATCTAAAAAGCATTTCTTATTGAGCTATAAAGATTCCCACTCAGTTTATATCAGTTTATTTTTTATCTAGATTCTGGGATTTATGAGTCACACCTTATCTTCTAACTGTATTACAGTTTTCCACTGCTGTTATTTTCCCTGTACATGCATTTTAGTCATTTTAATATCAGCGTGACACCCTGAATTGACATGCCGACTGGGAGAAAGCTGTGAATGTGCCCTTAAGAGTCTCACCCAGCATGGCTTTGCCCTCGTCCTCCAGTTCAAAGCGGAGAGTCTGGAGCTCCTGCTCTGACTGCTGTTTGAGCGTCTCAATGCTCTGCCGGTGAGCCTCTCTGAGAGACTGGAGCTCTGCGTGGTGATGATGGCGGAGACGCTCCTCCAGCTCCTGTTGGAGAGATGGTGGGAGGGGAAGAACAGGGGATGGTAAGAGATGAAGAAATTGAGAGCAAGACAATGGAGAAAACGAGGAGAAGAGAGTGTGGGAGGGCCGGCGGGAGAGAGTTTGAGGAAATTTTGTCGAAAGATTTGGGGGAGTAAGGCATAAAATGACAAGATGGTGGGAGGGACAAGTGATGAGTGAGAAAGAATTAAGAATGAAGAGGAAAATAAGCAAAACACAGCTTATTGTTTCCTTCATATTCTCAGAAGAAACTGGTCACTGAATCTCTAAATATTTGAAAGAAATACAGTGAATATCTCATCGAAATACACAGAGTATAAAGAACTCCAGTATTTTTTTAAGAATAATAATAAAAAGCGTTATTGCTGAGGTGTCTGATCCAGTTCATTACTTTAACCGGTTTTAACTGGAGTTATCCAGTTAAACCTGATCTCTATCAGGAATTAACAGACTCCTAATCAATATTCATTAGTCATATGTCACAATAAGTAATACACTGAAAGGATAAGATTAGAGTGAAAGGACTTTCACTTAGGAATACTTGTGGAGAATTCAGATAAAGAGAAGTTTGTCTTGTTGAAGCTTTTAATGATTTCCTTTAATTTAGTTTATTTCACGTTTAACATTCCAGGTTTTTCCACAAAGTGTGTTTTTTTTTCTCTCTTTGGACTTCCAAAGTAACTTTTCTGTACCATGAGTCATCACAGGGCAAGATAGGAGGTCCTTACACTAAATCTATTTGTAACAATTTCCAGTGACATTGAAAATGTGATTCTCAAAAGATCATATTATCAGTTATAAGATGTGTTACTTTTTAAAATGAGATAAATGTTGCTTGCGTTGCCTGTAGCATATTAATTCACCAGTGTGTAATGCTTTGGGAGAAGGATTCATGGAGTCCAGAGTCTTGAATATCTGTTAAAGTCAGCAGACAGCAGGTCACATTCTGAGTGCTGAAGTGATGAGGGCACACTATTTCTTTCTTTTTAAATAAGGCTTTTAAAAATACAAATGCAAAAAAGAAGAATTAATGAGCAAAATGAATTGAGACGTTACTGTTCATTCTGCGTTTAATTATTCATCAACTAAATTTGTAATTTAGTTGATAACAACAAACAGCTTTTTCTTTCTGTGTTGTCGGCAATTCTCTGAGCTACTTTCTGGTCTTTCAAGAGCTGCAAAAAACCATTATCCTGCACAAACCTCCACCCAGATCTGTGTACCTGCTTCAACACTGCTAATCCACAATTTTTATCTCCATTCCTAAGCATTCATGTCCCTCCTGAATAGTAAATACATTGTGCATTGTTCTTTGGTGATTAGGCTGTTTGTTTGGTGTTTTTGCCTGATTTATAGCGCTTACTGCCTCCATATCTTTCCCCTTTGATTTGTGTGCCTGTCTTATTAATTCAGCCTGGCTTGCTTTTGATGTGTCTCCTGTTGAATTTGACTCTTATGACATCGCGAGAAATGTTTTACTTTCCCAGACTTGTATTGAACAGGTTTTTATAGTTGCATTTTACCTTTCTATTATCTATCTATCGTCCACACCTGCTTACAGATGTAATCAGACAAATAACTACTCTTCAGACTGACTGTGGTGATTAATTATTAAGTCCCATTGAGTGGTGCCGGTTCTTTCTTTCTTTTTTTTGTTAATATTTTTAATTTTATTATAATTATTTCTGCTATTAAAAAGCATCCCCCTACACTTATTAATAATCTGTAAAAGTGAACAGGCAGGCAGAACGCTGGATTGGTGGTTAGCACTGCTGTCCCACAGCAAAGAGGTTCTGGGTTTGAATCCTGGCAAGATCAACTCCAGCAGATCCCCATGATCCTCTATAGGGATAAGCAGTTATAGTAAATAAATGGCTTGAATCAAACAAGCACATTTAAAGCCCAATATCAGTGAAGTAAAAACCTTCCTCTGCGATCAGTATGTGGGAACCAGAATTTAATTTATGACAAAGAGAGTGTTTGTTTTGAATCTGAACATTTCCTAAGTTAGTGAACTGTCAATCACGCCAAGCGTCTTTATTCTGTATGAATTAAGGTAAAATATTATGGACTAATGACAACTGCCACACCATGTTTAGCATGGGCAGTACATGGCTTCAAAACCATCCTGAGTCTTTCCCGCGTTTGGACGGGTTTGATTGACACCGAGCCCCCACTACTGAGTGATCCAGTCAAATCAAATACTGTTTTCAGGCAGTGCTGAAATCATAATTTGGCCTCTGTGACAAAAAAAAATAAGCAATACCAAAAGTCTGACAACTGAAAATGAGAACATATGAAAGTAAATTTTCCAAGACTAAACTTCAGTCACTCATTCATCAGTATGTTTATTTACTTGTGTAGTTATCTCTTTCTTACAATGGCAGCTGGGAAAACATGTCCCTTGGATGATGTCTGCCACTGTCCTACTGTTACTTCCAAACAACAAAAGCTACAGGTTCGACTTCGTTGACCAGTCTCTTCTCACTAGATTACAGGTTACTTATATAAATCAAAAGGAAATGTAGCTAACCATATTATTTCCTGGAAAGCAAACAGAGGCTGACTCCAGCCACATCTCTGCCTTTGCCAGCAGCTGCCCAAAACCTACTTGAAAATAAAACTGCTCCAGACATTAGTCCATCTCTCTTTAGTATTGGACATTTTTAAATTAATTGATGTCAAAATAATATAAATGCATGAATAAACTGCCGATGTTGGACAGTCATGACAGTAAAATCTTGTGTCCTCATGATAACAAAATAACTTGACTGCTGTCGCAAGGAATTCACCATTTTTATACAGATATAAACAAACTTCGAAATTAACTTAAGCAGAGATATATCTGTTCTTGGCTTCCACTTTAGTGGCTGTAATCAGTCTTGTATGAAAGTAAAATATAGATCATATGTCTGGTTTCACATGAAAAATGCAGAAAATAACAGCAACAAGGAGACCGCAACAGCACACGCCAGTACAATCACAGCACAGTTGAATTCAATTCAGCTTTATTTATATAGCTCCAAATCATGACAAATGCCACCTCGAGTCACTTCAACGATACAGTTCAACTCCTTCCAAAGTGGCTCAGCTAGCACAGCTATCATCTGGGTTGTGTCAGTGGTGCACAATGAGGCTGAGGAACTCAGCATCACAAGGGTTCAGTGAGAAGCTGATCCATGTCTGCTGGAATTTATCATTCCTATCCACCGTTATAACGTTCTGCAATAACTCTTAATAACTTTGATGCCGACTGACTCAATGATTTTTTCATTGCAAGGGCGTACGTTCTTTCCTGTGTTTTAATCAAGTAGAGCTAAATTGACTTGAACTGAAGTGGACAGAGAGCAGCAGGGTGAAGCTTCGCATGGCTGAACCCTCGCTGTTTTGTGAGCAGTGACAAAATACCGTCTTGATAAATAAGTGACTTGTGTAACGTTCATGATAACGTTCTTTAAACTTCTTGCTGAACTCTGTGATTTCCATCTGGCAGCCTTTGTTTCACTTTTGGCATAACATGCAATAAAAATTTTATTACATTTAATGTCTTTTTTTTTGAGGCCAGAGAGGACTTTTTGTGTTGACAGCGAATCCTCGACCTCCCTAACTTAACTACCACAGACGTGTGTTCAAGCTCCGTGGGGCAACGGTGTCATGGTACAGAAAAGTGAGTGTTAAAAGTCACTAATCTCTCTTTTCCCTGGTATTGATCATTGGTTCCTTTGTGTCATGAATCAGTAAAAAGCATAGCTCTAATTCCTTTAATTAAAGAGAGGACATTAATCACTCCTAATCACAGCGAATCCTATAATTGAAATTTGACTTTAATGTCGTTACGCTCCGTGCCTCCTCTTTCCTTCTTGTGTGGGGAAAGGCCGGCTTCTCAATCTCCATTTCATTAGCGGTCAGTCGCTATGTGTTTATTCGTGGACGGATACAATTAACTAAGTGAAAGGAAAGATACTGATCAACAAGTGGAAGAGATAAAAGACAAAGACACAAAGACCGTGGCCATCAGTGCCTCTGGCAGGATGATCCAGCAGCTTTGACACAGGTCTTAATCCCGACCCCGAGGACAACTTAAAGACCCAGTTTGAGGTACAAAAGCATCTGAAAGCATGTCTGATGTGTATTCAGATGTGGTTTCGGGCGTAGGCAGGTGGTGGACGGGCTAATGGCTTAAAACCCAAGAGCAGAATCTTAATGCCTAACCTAACCTAAAGTGGTTACACAGAGGTTCAAACCAGTGTTCTCAGTCAGCCCTCCAGCAGCTGCAGTATGATAACGGTTAGGTTTTCAAATTTAACTTTTTTTCTCAAGTAAATCAGAGCAAAGAGCACCACATGAAAAGAGCCTGCTACAAATAAAATCATATATAATACCTTACTGTGAAAAATAATCTCCCCCTGATCAGTCTATTGCTGTTATATACTTGTTTATTATTATTCTACTGCATAGAAAATGAAGAAAGATAAATAAAATTAAATAAATAACAATAAAATACAGCTTTGCAGTTCTGAACTCAGTCCCAGCACTGCATTAAGTTAGTCAATAAAAATGCACACAAAGCTCATGGTTTATACGTTTTCTGTGTTCCCCATCCAACGTGGACGTTCCAACTTAGAAAATTAACGAAAAACACAAACTCAGACTGGAAAGTATTTGCTGTATCTAATACTAGCAGTACAGAAAAGTTTGAATACATATACACAGAAAGGTAATTTTCATAACTGAACTTTCAAAGGACCTGAAGACCACAAGCTATATTGATTTTCAACTTTATCTTTTGCTTTTAATAAGATTCTCAAATATCTTATACCTTGTCCACTGATAGCGATATATCCACATTTTTGCAACTTCACTCTGAGAAAATTTATCATTGAACTATTTACAAACACAGTCCTTCACAGTGAACCTCCTAAGTAACTTTGGGAAAAGCAAATATTTTAGCAACCTGCTGCCCCTTAACTGGATTAGTAGTGAGATAATTCAAAGTGTGTTTGTTTAAACCTTCTGCAGGATTTCTAGTCTCCTGGGACAGGAGAAGCTGTCGCAGGACAGAAGAGCAGCTGATATGTGCCAGGATCAGCAGGCACATGGCTTAACACACAAACTGGGCCAAAGACAGACTGAAGTGAAGTAACACAGCAGGAGCTAAGCACAAGGTACTGGTTGACAGAACAGTTGTGCAAGGCTGTAGGATCTGAAAGACGATCTGACAATTGCCTGGATCAACTAAAAGAGCCTACAAGTTCATGCAGCACTGCTTGAATGCTGGGAATGACTTTGCTGGAGCCTTCCTCGAGACCTCTCCTTAATGCAACCAAAAACCTCTCCTTAATGCAGCAGCAAGACAGACAGACAAATATAAATAAAATGAAAGACTAGCTTTCACTTGTTTCATGCAGGGCAGCCATGTCTATCTGCAACCTTTCATAGCAGAAAATGTGGGAACTAAATCTGGTTATGCAAATGTTTGTGTGCTTGTATTGGAGGAATTTGAAACAATTTCATTACTCCCTGGAAATAACTTCCTGTGAACTGTGAAGAGATAACACCAGACAATATGAATGTGGCTCCCCCATCCATCCAAACACACATAAAACACACATACACAAATCATCCCTCAAACAGTTCCACTCTGGATAATTGAGTTTTCTCTCCCTCCACCACTAACTGAAATATAAACACCCCCTCACCGTGAAAGCCCTCAGTCAAGCTTTTAACACATGGTTTCACTGCATATTAACTAAGACTGAGATGAAGAAAGAATCTCTGAGCAGACAGAAATAAATACAACGTGAATGTGCACCACCTATTGTGTGTTCTTGTATCAGACAGCATGTTTCTTATAGCATTGCCTTTAGTTCATGAGAATAACAAAAGCTTGTGTCTCAGAGATGCTATCCTTTCTCAACACACACTCATCCTTATTCATACTTCAACTCCAGAAAAATATAATAAGGACACTGTTCTCTGACATCCACGCTCCCTGAAGCATTAATACAATTACATCATCCAAGAGGAAAAGGGGATTTGGAATTGTGATTTATCGCTGATCCAAATTGACCTTGACTGTGAAATGGAAGGATTAGCACTGAGGAACATTTTCTTGGCATCTTGCGTAGTGGGTATCTTGTGTTTGTGCATGCATATTTTGACATTCTACGCAGGGAAACACAGGGCTGTCACCGAGGCTGCTTGATGCAGAAGCTGTCTGCTGTCAGGAAGAGTGACGGAGTGCGGATGAGTCACTCCCCGTCTAACCTTGACTCTGACATCGCGCCAGGGAAGGAAAATGTCAACCATAAGTTCTCCTCGGGAGTTTTCTAACCGGACGAGAAGAAGACATAAATGCCAGCGCTCATAGTTCACGTGCTCTTGAAAGCAATAAATAGTTTCCATTTAGCGAAAAGTATTATTATTTTAACTTGAAACGGTAGATTTTTATTTATTGTGGCTCAACATGGCACATTCTAAAAAAGAGATTTATTTTGCACTTTATGAAGTGAGGTAATATTTCAAAATGTATTCTATTACACATATTAATTACATTTCATGTATTGTCAGTTTGATTGATTGGTAAGGATGAAAAACGATCAGTTTTGTACTGAGATAAACACACACTCAAGAAATTAATCATTGAGTTAAATTATTTTCCTTTCTACAGGTTGCATGTACTTGTATTTTGACAGCTAAAAGCAAAAAGAAGAAGTTTGTTAGAAAATAACATCTTAACTCAACAAATATGATTTTTTAAAAGAGAAATAAACAAACCGGCTTCTTTTGAGGGTGTGGGGTTCTTGTTTAATCTCATACGTCTTAAAACTTCAAGCAACTCACTAAATACTGCGACACCCACCCCAGCACTCCTAAAGATAGTTTATCTTGCGTCTGACTTGTACTCCGAACCACAAACTCTCTTTACACAGAGCGTGCACTATACTCACTTGTCTTGTTTACAAATGTGGGTCTGAAATACCACAGAAAACTCCCTACAGCCCATTTCACATTAGAGAAACCCCCCACTGACACCCGCTAACATCAGACTTTTGATGTCAGTAGGACAGAGTACAATCTGGGTCACATCCCAGCAGCTGGCTACAAAAATAAGTGGATCCTCAAAGATCTATATTCTCAACTTTACAAGCGAAATGACCATGTTTACACCCAAGCTGCTCTGCTGGAGCAGCCTGGGTGTAAACAGAAAACAGAAACTTTTTCTGATGCAGACCCTGTTTCAGTTTGTGAACACAAGTGTTGTGGATGAACATAATCAAAAAACTAATGACATGGCTGCAATTCATTTCATCATTTGCTTTTCTGGGAAACTAAATATCTTTTCCTGATTCACCGAGCCTATATCATGTGACCATCACTCGGAGAAAACACTCAGATGCACCATAACAACAAAGTCAAAACAACACAGAGATGCTGCTCCATCTCCGGGACATCCACAGCTCCTGCAGTTCTCAATATCAGCAGCCGAAGAGTGCATTTAATAACGAAGCAACTACTTACATATGCAGGGAAGGCATTGTAGGAGTAACCAGGAATAAAGATCATTTCTAGAAGCATCTTCAGCCCAATTTCACTCATTTACACATGCCCAGAGAGCCTGGATGCTGTACAATACACATTCCCATGCATTTACTTTCCAACACAGAGTAGAAATGTTAATGTGGATGCAGATCATTAGCATTTCAAAATGAAAATGGACTTCTGTGGTCACAGCCTGTGTGGGAAATGTGTCAATTATTTTTAACTTTAAAAAGGTCCATTATGGAACATGAACATACTTTTTGTTAATAACACCAAATAGTCCTATCACAAATTCCACAGTGATGACTAATTAAGTGAGATATTTAGGGAGAAGAATGCTGCAAATAGATATAAATGCATGATTCAAAATATCTCAGGGAGTTCACTCGACAGAAGATATTTGGCTTCAAGGATACACATACAACCTTTCGATGAGAAAAACTGCATGTTAGGATTAACTTGTATTTACAGTGCAACCCTCTACACAAGGTATTAGGGCATTAAAAAACTGTTACAGTCTTTAGATCGCATTGTATTGAGAATTATTTGTCTGTTTGTGCGTGTGGCCACCACCCACCTTGAGGTCGCGTTGCCTGGCATGCTCCATGTCCTGCATGGCACAGCAGTGGGCGTCCTGCAAACGCTGCTGTCGCCTCTGATGCTCCGTCTGCAGCTCATCCAGCTGCATCCTCAGGTGTTCCCGCTCCTGGCTGAACTGATGCTGTAACTGCTGCAGCGATGACTGCGACTGGGACAGCTGCATCTCTAGACTCTGCTTCAGCAGGGATATCTACACGGGGGCAGATAAGACAACACTCAAAGGCAAACTGAGCGCTTGGGACGGCTGAAGGCTGTTAAAAGTAGACTAGCTGGAAAAAGAGGTAAATGGCCCAGGAAGCACGAGGCAGCTAAGTTCAGGCTTTCTCCAGGGAGCAACATCTTTATGCAGCACGATGTTCGAGAAGTACAAACTAGAGGAGGTAATCAGTTTGATTAAATAACTATCAATACATAATAAACTGGTGCTGGAATACCAGAAATGAAGCATAAAAAATACATGTGAGGAGGAAGCAGTATGACTCACAAAATCAGACTGTCTAGACAGTTGTGCTGAATAAAAACAGCGACTTTGACCTTGTAAAACCTGCTTTGGAAATACTTTATGACAGAAAATCTGATTATGTAAATATTAAACTTCAGCTACGTCTATTTAGAGAAGCACGCTGTGATTTCAAAAGGTCGACACGTTTGAGTGTAAAGAGCCCAGCTGTCACCTCTGTCTGGGAACGGAAACTCTGGTTGGCAGGATGTAACCCCGCTCCCGCCCTGGGCGGCTAACCTTGTTTGCTTTAGCAAGTGTTAAAGTTTGTTGGAGCAAATAAACAGGGAGCAGAAGAGAAGTGCATTATTTAACTCGGAGTCCTTCATTAATGATGCATTCATATTTTGACACAGAAACGAGATGTTGTTCAGTATTTTTTTGGATTGTTATTTTTGCAACTGCACACATGAACACCAGAAAAAAGATTCTTCGTTGAATAAAAAAAAAAAAAAAAAAAAAAAAACAGTTTAACAATTTCAGTATAGAAACTTAGAAACAGAATACAATGGCTTGCAAATCTTTTAAACCATGAGCTTAAAATTACTGATAAAAGTTTGTTAAAGAAGATGTAACACAGAACGATTGTAAATACACCCCTTTCCAAACTTATTTAAAAGGCGCCAGCAAATAGAAAATAACAGTAAAAACAGAATATGGAGGACAGAACATGCTTCATGCTGCATGAGTAGTCAGATCTATTTAACAAACTATATGTTGCAGGAAAACCCTCCGTGGGCTAGGTCTATTTCTTTTATTTACTAACGCAGACTCTGCTGACCCTTATTCACGAAGTGAGAATTAGATTTTTTTAAAAATCATATTAACTCAGCCATCAAAGCATCGCTCACATCCCCGGCGCCGACAGGCGTTCAGACCCAGACCATTTGATTGTGTGTGTGTGTGTACTGTATCTATCCGGAGACTGACTGCTGATCTGATTTGACATTAAATTTAATAAACATGGTTTAGATGGCTGTGAGGTGTGGGGCGGACCCATCAATCACTGACAGCACGACTACGCTAAAAACAAGCTGCTGACTGCCCCGGAAAACTGAGCTTAAATAAGGCTATTGATTGAGTGTGTATGATGACCACTCTGCAGCTTGGTCATTCATCATTAATATCTGTGCGTAGTGATTAACAACAGCGGGTGCTCTGGTGTGCGTTATACAACACATGTTAATGAGTCTGGTCGAGGTTGTGCACCAATGTGAGGAAGAAATAAGTCAGTCTGGCAAAGACAAACAGTCCTACAGGCAGAACATGAGCTCCCAAAGTATCTGTTCTTCAGGGCTATTGATTTTTTTCTCCACTAGCATAATTACACACGTTCAACTACAAGCTGTGGACTGAGTGTGTTTTGGGTTGAAATCGATGATCAAATTATAAGCGCTAAATGAAACTTTTTTTTTTTAATCAACTAAACATATGTTACTCAGTTCGTGGTCCTCAATACATCCAGCACTAATAGCGGTTATCTTTCTTTTCTTTCAAACTTTAATTTATGATTCTATACTTGCATCCTCCAATAGTTTAATTTCTTAACTTTCTTCCACCGAGTTGTACACGTGACCCTTCGATTTCTGCTGTTTTGCTGGGTTCCACGTAGTTAAAAAAAACAAGAACAAAAGGGAGATGATTAAAACAGGGGAAAGGGATGGCCAGCGTGGAGACCAGCATGCCTAAGCTCCCACCGCTCAGCCGCACCTGTTCCAGCAGGTCCTCCACCTTCCTCTGCCAGCTCTCCCTGGCGCTGTTCAGCTCGTGCTCCTTGCTCTGAGCCAGCTGAGCCAGCGCCGAAGCCTTGTCTTCTTCATGCTCCTCTCTCAGCTCCTCACGTAGCTTCTTACATTCCTGCCTACGGTGCAAAAGGAAAAAAAAAAACACACACGCATCAGTGCTTTAGTTAATTGTGTTAATAATAATATTTTACAATAATATTCAGATGACCTACAACAAAAGAAAGCTATATTTGAAAATGAAAAATAGTTCAAATATAAACCATTCCAGACGATAACCATGTAAAATTGAAAAAGTGTGAAAATAAGAGATATGAAGATGTAAAGATCCGAAAAAAAACCAACATAAGTTGAAAAAGGTTTTGGCAGTTTGCTGTTCTGGAGCATTAAGGTGCAATAACACAAAGAAGGACAGGCAGCTGGCCATCAGTCTGGCAAAGGTTATACAGCCATTTCCAAAGCATTTGGAGTCCATTATTCTTCACTGAGAAAGATATTTCACCAGTGGGAAACATTTTAGACAGTCGTTGATCTTTCAAGGAGTGTGTGACCCAGCAACTTCACCTTACTTCGACCGTGAAATGTTACATGAAATTGCAAAAAAGCTAAAAGCTAAATCTTCTCTCTGAAGGCCTCTGTTAGGATATTAAATGTCAAAGCTGATGACAGTATAATTTGAAAAAAGAAAACACAAGCATGACTTTTTTTTTTTTGGAAAAGTTGCCAGGAATAAGCTTCTTCTCTCTAAAAAAAGAGGGAAGCTTGGACTAGTTTCACAAAGTTGTTTCTACACAGTACTTCAAGAACTATGAACCAATGGACACCGACGTGGAGGGATTAAGATTTGGATTTTTTTA